>JAUIRK010000792.1:0-62500 GCA_030549495.1 Nectonema munidae
AATACATCAGCGCCAACGCAAGTAGAGAATAGCTACATCAGCAGCATCAGCGTCATTTGAATAAAATAATTAAAATAAGGGAGGGAGGGAGGGAGGGGAACTTCAGTCATCTCATCAATAATTTCTGAATCGCAACCACAAAGCATTGTTAATATGCGCGCAATGCAGGCAAATGATTTATATACCCGCGAGCATGAAAGCTTTTGCAATCACATCCATCACATAACAAACGAGCGTAGTGAAGAGATAATAGGCAGGCAGGCAGGTAGGTAAGGTTGGTGGTTCATAAACCTTCCAGGATTAAGGGAAAAGCTTTTTCTATGATTACATTTTATGTCTATAGAAAGAAAGTTTGGTCCGCAAACCATTTTGCTTCATAAAATTGACCTGAAAGAACTAACAGTACCTTGCCATACGGCAAAATCAGCATTAGAAATGTAAATCACAAAAACTTCAGTTTTCTTATTTCCCATTCTATTTTCCCTTGAGAAGTTTGGACCAATTCCAGAATAGACAAGCTTTTTTCAATTCAAGAATAGGGTTAGTTAAAAAAAATTAGTTTAAACTTTTAGGTGTTGTGAACAATCCAACAAGCATAGTAATCTATACTCTATATTTAAAAGTTGAGGTCTTTTTTATAAATGGGGAGAGAAGTCATCGAACTCTTTAATATGATTGGATAAAAAAGTTTGACTAATTTTTTGCTTATAACCAATCAAATTACGAAGTTGTTTGAACATTTCTTGAATAAATTTTGCCTAATCAAATGAACTGAGCAAAAATCTTGGATCAGATTGACTAAAATTTTACTATTTTCGTCAGGGCCGGCCTTAGGCCACTGCAATCTATGCGGCCGCGGTGGGCCCCGCGCTTCTCATTTTTCATTTTGATGATATATTGTATGATTTCGCTAAATGTAAGGTTCGCAAAGTAAAGTTACTTTGATCGTCATTTTGTGTTAATGAAAATGTAATAAAACAAACCCCTTTTCTTTTTTTCAAAATCTTATTTCTCACTTTTAATCTTTTTTCCTACCCACACTGGGCCCCGCGCAATCCATTTTGCATAGGGCCCCGCGAACACTAGGTCACGCCCTGATTTCCGTTTCTAATTAATCTCATATTTTATGAAAATTGTACAAGTACTCATAGAATATTCAGTAGATCCTACTCGAGAGCACTGCTCTAAGCAAGTAACGTTTGCCTAGAGCGGGCAAGTAAGGAGAGAAGAAAAGTACTTATCCACTCCTTAGTCTTGATTTAACTCCACACAGCCAGCAGTCAATGTTAGCAAAAAAGAAAAAAAATCACCAATACTACTCGCAGAAAGAAAAAAAAAACAAAATTCGATCAATTTTTGCGCACTTTACAAAATTTTGGCACAATGACTTATAGTGATACCGCATCAAACTGATTTCCCCATAGTTAGATACAAGCGGCGCATCCGTGCCTTTACGATGAAAGCACCCCACGTGGTGCCTTTTATCTTTACAGTTTAAAACATTCAAATAGTTTTAAACTGAAATCAATCGTCTCCTTTTTCTCGTGGGTAACAGGTGAAAAAATTTTTCTGAACACTAGAACGACCAAAAAAAATTTCTATCAAAAAGCTGAAAAGCATTATTGACGCTAAATGAAGAATTGCTATAATATTATTTAAAAAAAAGACAAAAAAATTATCGAAAATATAAGAAGAAAAGGAAGAAAAGATTTAAAGCCAAACATTTCAAACATTTGAAACAAATTTGATTTTAAAATAATTTAAAAAAGCAATTAAATGACAAAAATACAAGTGTTGTATAAAAATATCGGTACTTTCAAATCTTTTAGTAAATCTTAAAAAAGGATGTAATTTTTTACCGAAATAAACCAAAACTTTATCACCTCTTTGCGTTGATTCGCTGAAACAAACTAAAACAATACGATGTATTTCAATGTTTTTAAACCCTTTCAGACCAAATGGGACTCCAGGGGACTCCATTGGCGAATGATTTTAGTCATAAAAAAATTGATTAAAAAATAGAAAACAGATGAAGCCAAAATCTTTTCAAAACTTTTGGAAGTCTTGAATTTTTCCACGCAAACTTTGGATAATACGGTAAATAACTATTTGCAGGTCTGGATTAACGATTAGGCAAAATAAGCACGTGCTTAGGGCATCAAGGAAAAGGGGGCATCACAGATTCATTATTTAATATTCAATTGTCATTAACCAATTGAGTCCCAATGATCCCATTTTGGAACATAAGTAATTTCATCTTCGTCTGTTTTTTTCAATGACTTTGAATATAAATCGTCTGCGTTTTTTAGATATCGTCTGATTTCTATGGTACTTAATACGTTAAAATATAAATACATTAGATTTTTATTTTAATGTTTTTACCAAATTTCATTTTTGTGTGTAAATTATCGTTTTTTTGTTGTCGGTATCGCAACCATGGGAAATTTTTTTTCCATAGATGAACAGATAAAGGATAGTAAGAATGGGGAATCGAACCCAGACCATCTGGATCAAAACCCTACACTCCTACCACTAGGCCATCATCTGCTGGTTGTCTTCTAAATATATTATTTATTTAACTTTGTGTTGAGAAGAAGGGCAATGGTGAGAAGTACAAAAGAGAATGGTTAATGCAGCATTCACCATCAACAAGATAAGTTTATTGTTTTGTTTGTAAAGTGTTTGCTTTAAAAAAATGTCTAACTTTGTTAAAAAAAGAAGGATTCGGTGCTTCTTCTTATTGATAATAATCATGAAAAAAAGAAGTACTCACCCAGGCTCTATGCTAGCATACTAACTCCAAAAAAAAAGGTAGGAGAAACTAATCAGGAGGAGTATGATTCTACACGATGTATAGTGAAAATCCCAGAAAATAAAACTCTTAAATTTTCGGAGTTTTTGATTTTCGGGGATTTTGGTAGGGGGAATTCGACTAGAAACCTTAATACACTGAGAAAAAAGGTAGTTTTATTACAAATTTGCTTTGTTTCTTATCCTCAGATACTTGTAAATAAACTTTTTACATGTTTACAAATGATCTTAGTAAAAGAGCTACTAACACTTTGCATATATATTCTTTGAAGGGAAGGAGGCAAGCATCGATATTATCCACATACTGTAAGTAAATGATGAAATTTTAGCGAAGATTTAAAATGTGAAATTCCTGCAGAGAAAAATAGGTATGACATTGAAGATAATTTGGATTTCTTGATTTACAGTATATGGCTGATTTATTTTCTATATAGTAAGTTCTTATGTAAATCCATGATGAGAAGAAAAGTAAATATCTGTCTGTCTACATATACATTGACTAATGTAATGACATGAGAATTAAGAAGAAAACACTATATCCTAGATATCATATTCATATATGATGATGAGTTATGTTTAATATAGTTCTAGTGTAACTTTAATATGATGTAATATATCTACATGCAGGTGAAACGAATCATCTTTAGATCATTTTTGTCGGCAGATGGCCTAGTGGTAGGAGCGTAGGGTCCAGACGTTCTGGGTTCGATTACAGACTATACTTACCATCTGTCCAGCTAGGAAATATTATTCTTCCCTATGCATGCGATATCGAGAACTAAAAAAAATTTTTACTACCTTTTTTTAGCACATGCGATTTATGATGATGTATAAACATTTTAACTCTTTCCGACTAAGCTAATAAAAATTGATTTATGATTATAACATTTCATTTATCTTATTTTGCCCAAATGTCTACATGGGTAGACAAATGTATTTTTGGATTTTTTTGTGTCAATATTTATTTTTTCAAAATCTGCCAATAATAATTTTTTCAAGCTTGATTTTTTGTGTTTCTTCGGTGAAATTATTTTGTATGCTCTGTTTAAATGAACAAACAGAAGAATACGGGCTAAAAGATTTTTTTTTTAATTTTCGGAATTCAAGGCTGGATTACCTATTATTATTATATAGGATCCAATCGAGAGAATTTGACAAATTTAGCCACTTTGTACGACCCAAAAAATAATCAGCCGTTTTATAAATGCTGTATGTCTAAAAACAGAGTTCACCTTATTCTACACAAGAGCTGCTACAATTAGGGATGTATTAGACTTGTTATAAATCAAGTAGAAATACATTTACATGGATCGCTATTTGACTTCTTGTGGTTTACTGGAACATCTTTTAAAAAAGGGTCTCACAGGCACAGAAACAATAATGTCAAACAAAAAAGAAATTCCAGATGTACTAAAATCGACAAAAAAATGTTGATTTGTTCAAAATTCAGATTTTTATCGGAGGAGAATAATGTGGGTTATTATCACATTATCCTCTTCCGATAATGTCTACAAATAAAGGAGGAGTTGATTTACTAAATCTCAAAATTGAAGATTTTATATGCAAAAGAAAGTACAGAAGATACCCTCTTGTTTACTTTTTCAATATGATAGACACAGCATGTGTCAATTCCTTTTTTTTTATTCGGGAAAAAGGGAAAAGTTTACTCAAGAAGGTGCTCTTTGAAACTGAATTATGTGAAGAATTTATTTTTGAAAGATTCAACAACTTGAAAATTTATGCCAGAAATAAGTCAGCTTTTCTTCAATATGGAATGGTGAAAAGTTTTTGTAGAAAATCAATAAGAACTTCATACTCTCAATGTGCAAAAATGATCTGTTCTCAACATAAAACAACTACAGTGTATTTTTTTCATAAAATGGATGCATAAATTTTATCAATGTAAAGTGTTTGTTACCATTGAAAAAGAAAATGTATATTTAACTTGTATAACACATAGATAACACCACTGTCTACATATGTAGGCTTATAGGTAAAATGTAGTTTCAAGATAAAGATGAATATTAACGTTTAATTTCGTTGAGCTAAAAGAAAAGACTTCTTCAGTACTCGAGAATTATCCATTTTTAACTCAAACTAATGAAGTAAAGCTTTATTTTTTTAATTGAATTAAAATGCTTATATTTTCTGCTTTTTAGATACAAGGATTCCAAAGAAACATCTTCTCAAATAGAAATACCTAACTTGTTGCACCGAAAACATTGAAAAATATGGGCCTACAATGTTTAAATGACAAAAAAGAAGAACTTTACAGGATATAATGAAATGATTTCATTGTGATTACAAATTAAACAAATGTAGTTATTAATTAAACTAATAATTACAAATTAAACTTTGTAAATTTAGCAAACCTAAATTAACTAGAGTTTTTTCAAAAGCTAAATTTTTAACCACAACAAATCATTTTTTCAGTGTGGGAACGTCTTGAGACGTGTCATAGCAGTTATTTGTACGTTAGCTGAACGTGGCTTCGCCTTTTGAGAAACAGAAGGCATGTTTGGAGCATTACGAATAGAAATTTTTAGGGCTGCTTGAATTCATAAGCCAGTTCGGTCCATTTTTAGCACGAAAATTTTAATTTATAAAAGAAAGTTTGCGCCCCCCCCCTAAACTGCTAAAAAATTATATAGGAAAAAAAGTGTCTAAACATTCTGAAAAGGATTTATTACAAAATTTTTAATTATTTTTTATAAAAAGGCATTTCATTTTCACAATGTTATCATTTATATATATTTGCTTTGAAAAAGGAGTTTATACTCCGAAACTAGTTAGCAACATCACTAATAAAGTGTCCAGTGTTTTTTTTTCATTTTTATATTTGTTATAAACTTTTTTCATCTTATCTTTCAATGGGCATATTGTGTCAGAAATATTATTTATAAAAAGTGTCTAAGTATAGAGGCAGGTGAATTACGTAAAATCAATTTTGAGGATCTGATCAAAGATTTAAAATTAAAAAAAATTAGAAGTAATCTTTTCAAATTTAAGCGCGAGTAAGCAAAAAAACATTGTCTTCTTTTTCAATGTTAGTTTTGTCTAACCGGTTATCGACCACAGCCGACATATGTTGATTTTACAAAAATGTGAATCGTCTGCGTTTATTAATACTCTTTAATACAAATCTTCTGCTTTACACAAGATATCGTCTGGTTATTCTGGTCGTTAACGGGTTAATTTTGATGAATAAAATTTTGTGCGAATCATTATTTTTATATTTTGATTACATAATATGGGGCACCCAAAGTCTTAAGTGTGTAGAGCCTCTAGGAGGATTAATCCTAGCCCTGACTTTTTGGAATGAAAATTTTTTTTCCTGTTTAATTCTAAATAGTTATAAAAGAATATATAAATAGAATATTTATTCGCAAAAATGAAGCCTTAAAAAGGTTTTGAGAAGATTTGCTTTGATTTTGGGTAAAAAGTGACATCCTATAAAACACTGAAATAAAAGAAAACATGGGAATACAAAATACGTCAAATGGCACACAGCTGGTCATTCTAGTGCTAAATCTAAAATAGTTTTGCTATGAGTATGTATGTATGAATGAATTAAAGGATTTTGACAAAAAAATGAAATTGCATCCCAACTTACCTTACAGCCTTCACATGTGATCACACCATAGTGTATTCCTGATGATTTGTCACCACATACTTTGCAAGGAATACATTCAATTTGAACTTAAAGGAATCAAAAAATGGATTAAAATAGACGACAACACAATGATGAGCAAAAAGACGATCACACCCAGTAGAAATGCCTTCCTAGGTAATGACCCCAAAGACGATCAATGCTAGGAAACGACTCCCAAGGAAAGTGGCTTATCTAGATCGAAAGGAAGGGTTATTATTCGCTCTAGGACGATAGGATGCACTTTATTTGTTTTAATATAACATAAAAAAAAACAATACGAATATTATAACTTAATGCAATCATTGCTACAATTTGTTTTCTTATTTTGCCTACCTATTATATATATATATAGAGAGAGAGAGTTTTTAGCGTTTTGAAGTGTTGTTATAACTTTACAGGGGTAGCCAATTAATTAATTTTTAATGATTATAACATTTTAATTTAAAAAATTTGGCATCTATGTAGAACACTTCACAGATTTTACTCAGTTTTTTTTTATTTGTAATACAGAATAATATACATTTTGATATTTAAAAAAAAAATTTTTTTTATATTTTTGATATTAAAGTAAGGAAAATCATGATAACAGCATTAATTTATTGTTCAAAATTACAAAGAGGGGTAGAGAGTTGAAGTCCGTTTCGGATATTTGGAATTCAACTACTCAAGCTCGCTGCTAACGTTAATGCCTTTCTTCTTACTGTTAGAAGGCAAATACATCTCAAATACAAATATTTTTATAGGAGTATTACAAAATACAAATACTTTTAAAAATACAGTAAGACAAAAAGCAAAGAAACTATGCTTACAATGCATTTTCCAATATTTATTAATCGCAATTATGACATTTTTATATTTAAGCCTCTAAAATCTAAATCATGAATACTAAAATCTAGTAATAAAATTTAGGATATCGAACAAAAAATTTCAATTTTATTCAACTTTCATTTCATGCAATGACTTTAAAATGATTGTTAATGGTATACATCTGATAATAAACATTAAAGTTTCAAAGGTGGCATCATTTAATTGACAAGTCTGAATACTTTACCAGCAACTCTGAACAAACGCTCAAGAGAGACTAAATTGGAATCGCCAAAAAAATCAAGTCCAATTTTTGATAAATGTGGGAATTTTGAAGCATGTAATTTCCCATATGACAGAGGATCTGAGCCTTCAGGCATGCAGTCACTCGATAGGTAATGATCACTCACCTCAATTTCTATGGAGTTGGCAGTGTTGTTTACACAATGCACAAGAAGTTCACATTTTGTTTGAAAGTATAGGACATGTCATCAAAACTACTTGATACGAATCAATAATAATAATCATGTAAAACCAATTGTTTTTCTATTGCGTATATCACATATTAAACACATGATTGATCATTGACCATGAGCATGTGTTGTTTTATGGTCTGGTTATGAGCATACGTTATATTAGGTTTTGGAATTACGGTACTATACGAAATCTTTTTTGTAAACAGAATACGATTTTAAACTAAGTACGAAAAAAAACTACAAAGTTCGGTACGATTTTGATCTTCGGCACGTTTTTTTATCGAATCTGTGATGATTATCAAGTTCAAAACCATTACTTGAGTTTTAACATATTCTAGTCCATTTTGGTTCCCAAACTGTGGTCCATGGCCACCCTGGGGGCCATAAAGCAAAATTTAAGGGGCCATAATCTGAGGCTATGCATAAATAAAACCAGAGGAGTTTAGCGGGTAGATAGCCAGTGGAGGGAAGGCTTCTTATCCCACCTGTGAATACTGTGGATACGCGCAAGTCAATAAGGTTTTATGGAGTTGCATAAAAAATACAATTCAGAAGAAACACATGTATCAGTGATATAAAAACAAATTATACAAAATATTGATTATTGATTATCAAATTAATTTTTTACTTAGGTAAATCATTTTATCGAATTTTACATGAATCTCTTTTTTAACATTATATATCAATTTGATTTTTTAATTTTGCTCAACACACTATATTGTTTCAAATTAACTTCCTTCAACCATTTCTTAAAATGAATAATATATTAAAAAAATAATAATTCAAACACATAATATTAATAAAAGGGGCGTGAGTAAGGTTGGTTAGGTACTGTCTTTCGATAGCTCAAGGTCTTGGGTTCGATCCCACACCAAGCCTACTGTCAGAACAGTGTGATTGGAGCAGAAGATAGTGTGTAGGAAAAATCAAATGAAGCAAAAAGAATGTGCGCACTACTCATAATAATCATTATTGTGTACAATCAATCGTAAGCAGACATCATCCCGCGTGTGGAAGAGGAGAGAATCCAAGAGAAGTGAAATCACGATGATGCAGCCAGCGACTGCGATATTGGATGGCGGAGAGGGTGCTTTCGTTCACTTGAATAAATAATAGCAGAGTGCAACTACCCACACCACGCTGAGTGAAAAAGCGGAGAGATTTTCTCAGAGTGAAATCAGGTCATTGCGCGTGGTCAACGTACTGTACTGTAGGATACCGTGGTTGTTAGATGATGATGATGATGTTGCAACTTCTTCTTATTATTATTGATATTCTTATTCATTCTATCAGTTTATGTACAGCAAATTGTAATCAATTGCATATTGATGAGGAAGAAGACAATGGCGAATCTGTAAACCGAGCACGGGATATTTGCGTCACCACCATACACTGAGCATAATTGGTTAGCAAGTCAATATATATAATTCATACAACGCAAGATACTTTCATATGCAAGTTTGCACAGAAGCAACAATTAAATAAAAACTTCATTTGTGCATCATAATCAGAATGAATAAAAAACTTTATTAAAAATTTTTTTCTTATTCTTCGTACTTTTGGAGATGAATTCATTTCAGAGAAACATTTTGGTGAACTACACTACTTACTATTCACCTTTTTCAGGCTTTTAAAAGAAGTGCGTGGCCCAAAGAAAACAATCGTTAACGAGAAAACAATGAGTCAAAATGGAGGAAATTTTTCCGAAATAAATTGAACGGTGGTTGCGGAGTCCGAAAAATATTTGCGCAACTCCACCTATATGTAATTTTGCGATTGCAACTTAGTTTATGTATACTTTTTTTAACACTGATGTCTCCATCTATTTATAATAATAGGCCTTGAACATTAAAATTTTATAATTTTAATTCTTCTGTCTACAATATTATGAATCTCTAACTTCAAAAGTATGTAAATTTGTTCCAGAAACATCAGTTATAAATTACTGCCTCACTAGTTAGCTTTCATTCTATAGCAGGGCTAGCCAAAAAGTTACGAAATTAAGGCATGGAAAGAAATATATTGCATCCTTTGCCGACATTTTGATCACTTGAACAAACTAAATTGGAAAATTCGACGAAATTCTAATTGCTGCAAACTATATATGCTATTTGGCTAATTTTGTTTTGCAAATATTTTTTTCCTTAAAATTTGATATACAAAAAATTGAAACAATGGAATTTAAGTTCGCGAAATTTTTGTGTTGACAAATTTGGCAAAATGAAATTCCTCAAAATAATTCTAACTTTACATCACATATATCAAAATCTTGTCAAATAAGAATAAACGAAAAATTAAAAAAAATAGCATAAGCACAAAAATGAAAATTTAGTGCCACAAAATCCCAAAAGGTGTCGAATTATGCGAAAAATCGCACATATGGTAAGTGCCAAGCAAAACTTATTATAGCGCAAAAAAAGAAAAGAAACAAGTTCGCATACTCAAATGAATTTACTTAAAATATTTTCATCATAGTAGAGTTTTATAACACATATATAAATTTTATAATGAGCAATGGCGTTGGTCTAGATTAGAAGTATTGCATAGTATAAATCTCCTATTCAAAATAAAAGTAAACTTCTATAAATTTTATAAAAAAAATAATATTCAAATAAAAATTTTAATTATGAAAAATTGCAATTTAACATTTGTGGATAAATCATGGAGAATCTAATTAAATTTTAAAATTTAACCAAAAAATATAATTTATCAGTAGTACTTTAAGACTTATTAGAAAACTTTACTTTTTAACTTTTTTGTTATTTGTATTTGTATCTAAGCAACTTTCCTCAGCTGCAATATCAATATAAAAATGAAGACAACTTTACAGTGTATTCAAAATGATTAAAGTTATTGCAATAGTCGTTTGGTAGTCGTTTTATTAGTGATTTTGAAGAGGAAAAAACTCTTGGCTAGGGAAGATTTGCGGGAGAAACAAGAAAGTTCGCACAAAAATATATCTCGTACATACAGATGTGCAGTGGCGGTTCTAGACTTTCATAAATGGGGGGGGGGGGCAAATAGGGGCGTAGTTTATAAGTTAAAAATTTCATAATAAGTTTTTTTCTATCTAACACATTTTTTTATTTTTTGAAAAATTTCTGGATATTTTTCAATTTAAAAACCTTTAAATCCTACATATTTATAATTTCAATAATTGTAGCAGTACAAAAACAAAAACAAATTTATAAAAAATTCAAAAATATTTAATGAAGTTTTATTCGACGATTGTCATGTTGACCATCGTTTGCATATCAATTTTTTCAACATAGGACGTTTCAATGGAAAGTAACGCAATATCACTCAATCTTTCACTTGTCATTGAATTCCTTAAAAAAGTTTCAACCAGTTTCATTTTTGAAAAACTTCTTTCACATGAAGCACTTGTAACAGGTAAAGTTACTGCTATGAGCAGTCATCTATGCAAGCAATCAAATGCAGCTTTATATGGAGAAAGAAATGAAAGGAAACTCAGCAGAGAAGATGGTGATTTTAACTCTTTTTTTATCAAGGCAATTTCATGATGTAAGTCATCAACATTTACAGAATAAGTGGTTGCAAGCATTTTATGTGCGTAGATTTTTCAGAATATCGCTGATCCAATTCATTTATTAACCCATTTAAGACCAAACAAAGCAGACGATATCTAAAAAACGCAGACGATTTATATTCAAATTCATTGAAAAAAGCAGACGAAGATGAAATTACTTATGTTCCAAAATAGGAACATTGGTCGTAAATGGGTTAAGCTATCAAGAATTTTATTAATAACTTCAATGGAATTACTTTGAGAATAAAACCTTTGTCGAGTAGTTTCTGAACAAAATAAAATCATCATAGCTTCTCACACTTATACGTTTTTGTGTTTTTAGCAAATTGATTTTGCACAATTTACACGTTTTTATCACTTTATCGTTATAATCAAAATTCACATCTGACTTTTTCAAATCGATGAACGTTTGACGAAGACATTGAATTAAGTTAATAGCTTTTCCGAGATGTGCTTGCTTAGATTGTAATTGTTCGGATACTTTTTGAATACGTTCAAGAATATCAGAAAAAAAGTCAATAAGTAAACAAATTCAAAATTAATCTGAGCAATCAAACCGCTGGCAGTAACAGCACGAGCCCCAGTATCGTCTGTAGAAATCTCGTTCAAAACCAATCCCATCTAATCTAACTCGTATGCAAGTTTTGATAAAATATCAAAAATAACAGTTTGTGCAACAAACTAAAATAACAGGGAAAAATACACTATGTGCTGTTAGTGATACAATACAATATGTGTTACAACATTACAATCATGATAAATATATAGTAGTGTGATGCAATACATTGACAACATTAGCAAAAAAGGAAGTAATCATTTAATATAGTATGCAAAATGCAAGATATTGAAAAACAAGCGGAATATTCATGGTATTAAAACGAGGGAAGAGGGGGGGGGGGCAAAATAGGGGCCAGCTGAAATTTGGGGGGGGGGGGGGGGGGGGCCTTGGCCCCCCTTGCCCACCTTTAAAACCGCCACTGCAGATGTGAACGAGTGTTTTCTTCTTCAATGATTTGATTGAAAAGATAATATAAATCTTGACTAACAGATTCAAACTTCAGGCTTTTAAAAGTTTTCTGTTGGAGTCATCCCGATGAAGATCCATCTTCCTTTGATCTCTTTCAGAAATGAATTTATGCGATGCTACTTTTGATCGATACACTATTATATGCTTATCTTTTTTGCCTATTTTTATTAATAAATTTATATTATTATTATTATTAATTTGAATAGTTGTTAAAACTCTTTCTGTTACCAAAACTACTCAAAATTTATAGTGAAATCAAACCTATTTCAAAAATGTCATTAATTTCATGTTTATTGCTTATCTTTTAAACCCTTTGAGCACTATAGGACATATGTGTCACATCACTTTATTTAGCAAAAAAAGTACAAATTTGAATAGTTAAATAAATATATATAAATAAAAACAAAAAATAGAACCGTTTCTTATCCAGAAAAGGTCATTTTTGTTTCAAACTTAAAAATTTTTGTGATAAAAAATTTTGAAGAAAAGTTTAGAACTTTGAATAAAAAAATTCCTTTTACTTTAATTCTATTTTAGATATAAACTAAAAAAAATTTGGCATCTAGGAATATAAAATAAATAAATAATTGTTTGTTTTAGTAAAGTATTTATTTTATATAAAAATTATTTTATTTTTAAGATTGATTTATTGTGACATATATGTCACCGTAGTTGTCTTTGGACATATTTTATATCTTATTTTATCTGTTTATTTCCTTTGATTATATTAATTTTCAATAAATAAAAGACTTTTTTGATATGTTTTTTCATTTATTTTTAATTTTTTATCAATTTTTTACTTTTTTTTTAATTTGTATATTTTTAGTTTGTTTTATAAGAATTTTTTAAATGCCGGAATTGAAAAAAAGATTATTCAATTTTACGGGTGATTCGATTGAATATTGGTTGAATGCTGATAACAGTGAATGTGATTCAATCGATTATAATGATGAACTAGACCAAGAAGATATAAATTTTTAAGAAGAGGAAAATAATGAATATATTGACGAAGTTTATATAGAAGATTCTTCATCTTTGTCAAGTAAAATATTTCACAGTAAAGATATTCATAAGATTAATAAAAAAAACATAAATGGACTAAAAAGGAGAAGTAAATAAAGCTGAAATAAAAAGCATTTTCTTTATGGTATGCCAAATTTAAATTTTTGTGACAACGAAGAAATAAGTCCAATTACAGTGTTTTATAAAGCTTCTAATTTTAGTAAATTATTAGATTTAATTTTGGAACAATCAACTCTTTATATCGAGCAATAAGGATGCCTTTTCTAACAAGTAAAGCGGAAATGAGCGCGTTTCTCGGAACAAATATTATAATGGGGACTAAATGCTTGCTGAGATCAGATGCAAATTATGATAAAGCCTACAAAATACGCCCGATATTTCAAATTCTCAATGAAAGCTTTCAAAGTTGTTGTTTTCCATCTCTTTATCAAGCTGTAGACGAGCATATGATAAAAGTTAAAGGTCAGAATCCTTGCAAACAATACTTAAAGAATAAACCAGTCAAACGGGGTTTTAAATTGTTTTGCAGGTGTGCATCTGAAGATGGATATCTGTATCAGTTTGATCTCTATACTGGAAAATGCGAAGATAGAAAAGAAAACTTGGGAGCATATTGGGCGAAAAAGTTGACTTCTAATATTGAAAATAAAGGTTGTCGGGTATTTTACGACAACTTTTTTACTTCTGTAGAGTTAGCAGACAGTTTATCATCAAAGAATGTTTTCGTATGTGGTACTATACGTTCAAATCGTAAAAATTTGCCAAACTTCAAACCTGATAAAGAAATGAAAAGAGGGGAACATCAAGCTTTTTATTCTTCTGGTCTTTCTTGTGTAAAATGGAAGGATAACCGTAGCGTTTTTTTTTTATTTCTAATTTTTTAGATGGCAAAAATTTGGAAACGTTCCAAAGAAAAATGAAAGGTTCGGCTAAAAAAGTTTCAATCATTTCTCCTGAAATTCTTTTAAAATACAATAAACATATGGGTGGTGTAGATTTAATGGACCAAAGACTTTCTTATTATTATTGTGATAGAAGATTTTCAAAAAAATATTACTGCAAGATTTTTTTTGACTTACTTTCAATTTGTATAAGCAATTCACATGTCATATATTCTAGTTTGAATAAAAAAGATTCAAATGTAGTCAGCTTCCTGGAGTTTACTTCAATTATTGCTAAATCTTTAATAAATAATTATTCTTCAAGATAAAGAGCTTCTCAAGTTGCTTCTTTTAAAAGGCTTTCTTCAAATTTACAGCCAAATACGTCTGAGCACCAGATCATCAAACAGCCAAAAAGACAGAGATGTTTTTTATGCTCAAGAAAAAAAGTTGAGAGCAAAACTGACAGTTTTTGTGTCAAATGTCGAGTTTATTTGTGTTTCACTAAAAAAAGAAATTTTTTAAAAATTTTCATTTATAACTGTAGGTATACTTTTTAAATAAAATTTTAGATTATCACATAATATATAACAAAAAAAATTTTGAAAAATTTTCCTAAGTTTACTATTGTGACATATGTGTCACAAAATTTTTTTTGTCCATGTAACTTTTTATAAATAAAAATTGTTTATAGGAACTTTTTTCAGTTGTTTCAAAAAACTAAAATAGTATTAATGAGTAAAAAACTATTTTCCAAACCTTATGGTGCTGAAAGGGTTAAATTAACATCAAAAATCTGAAAGAATAAATTGTCTTTGAAAGAAAATTTAGATTTTTAATTTTGCAAAGATTATTTTGGGAAAGTTTAAATTCGAATATAAAATTACTTAAAGCTACTATTTTATTTTAATCTAGTAAAAATCAAGACATTTAAAACTTTAAAAGGTATATTTAGAAACAGGAAGAAAAATAAATTTTTGGCGCCTTGTAATTTAGGATTAACATGATTGGCGAATATTCTAGAAACGGTTGGTCACTCCTGCTCCAGCTATTTTGATAAATATATACACTAGTAATTCGATTATTTATCTAGGTCATAATATATTAGAGTATATAAATGCATACATCGGAAGAAAATCAATATTTCTGACATTTTCTAAGATATTCTTTGCTCAAAATTTGTTAAAGAATAAATTTACGACCACCATGGTCCTCAACAGATCTTCTACCAACTGGAGAAGGAGTGATGAGAGTTTTGGGGGTTGGAGTAAAGTGTGTAAATTTTGAATAAAAACGTTTTACTATTTCTGTCAGCTTTTTTAAATATCCCTCGTCTTTTCAATCATTCGGAGTCACTTCAGCCAGTAATAATAATAATCTAATATAAGTAGGTTTATAAAATATGATCAATTAAAAATATCCATACTACATGTAATGTTAGGCAGGGCTTACGGTAAAGGCTAACGCGTTTTAGAATGTTAGATGTTCACTAGGCATCTCTATTCAACCTTTAAAAAGCCCTTATTATCCCACTTTGAGAAATCGGAATAAAAGTATAGTACACGCTTTAACTTGGGCCGAGAATAGTTATTGTACGGTGCTTGGAATCGAAAGTACTTATTTGCGTTATATGTCTAGCTGATTTACTCACATATATGGCAAATGGTTGCGCCTATAGGAGATACAGACGCTTACAAATCTAAGTAACATCTCATTTCAAAGGAAGAAGATCAATGTTGTTAGAGAGTGTTCACATTCATTATAAACAGAGGTAAATGCATTTTGCACTCTGAAAAAAAAGGACTAAATCTTTTAACGTGACTTAAAATGAGGATGAAGAAAACCCACAGATAAGTCATGCAACTGATAATAATAGATGATAATAGAGGACAATTTCGTTGGCATTGTACACACGGTCTAGACCAGAGATGAGTAAATAACGGCCCGCAGGCCCTATGCGGACCTCAGAAGGTTTTTTACAATCTAAAGTAACATCAATCACAGACTTTACTATCCCTGATGGAATTCAATTCTGATCTACTAAAAAATTATAGATATTCAGACTACACGATCATTGATTGGTTGTAACTATTTCTAAGAAAATAGCTCCCTTTTTTCGCAGTTTAGTTATTATTTTAATTCTTGATGAATGAAGGGAGGAAGTTACTTTTGATTTAAATTTGTTTTAAATGTATAATCAATTTTGTTGTTGTAAATATTTTAATAAAATAGTTCTATAATAAGAAATAACTTTTTCCAGATTACATTTTCGTATAGATGCTTAAATTAAAAACATCATGCGGCCCCGTGCATGTTTGCGAAAAAGTTTGCGCGGCCCTGGTAAAAATATTAGTTATGCTCGGCTATGTAGGTATGAATTGTTTGTGCAAAATTCCAAGACGCAGTGTGGTCTGCAGAATAGGACTACCAACAAAAAACTTTTGTGTGCAGGATACAGTGACGCTTTAAAAAGTGTTGAAACCAACCTTTGCTCAAAAAATAAGGAAAGAAAGAGGACTGACCAATAGATGATAGAAACGAGTGTAAAAATTTGAGTTTATGCACTTGAGCATAAATAATGGGACATTGTAGTGATGTGGGAGAACTCCTTCCCAGAACTAGCCAGTTTTACATAACCCTGTCTAGTTTTGGGTGAACAGATGTATACGCCCTCACTTTGGTCTACATCCAGAAGAAAGTCGGCGTGGTCTTTTCCTTTAGCAAATCCTTCAATGTAGATTCTGGCATATTTTTCTCGCCAGATCTTCGCTTGTTCTTTTCGACCGAGATCCCATTGAACAAGTTGTCCCTTGTAGTCAAAACTGTATGATTTCATTTTGACATGATCTACGTAAGACAGGGTATATCACAAAATGCTAACAAGCTCTTTTTTAAAGTGTCTCTCATGCAAATAATATTTTCTTATTTTCTTTCTCAGTGAAAAAACATGAAAAATATGAGATAAGCGCGCTATAAGCTATATTGCTTTATAACGGTCGGCGTTATAAACTCGTTGAAGGGATTTATACTACAAAAATGGATAAAAATTCCTACCGAAAAATTATGATCCAGTATTTCTTATATAAAATTTCGAATGTTTTAATTTAGAATAAAAAAATTCGAATCTCAAGGCTTTTTCGTACTTGGAACCCGACCCCAATATTACATGTTGATATAAAAGTCGAAAAGCATAATAATAGTTTGATTGTTGTAAAAAAGATTTAACAAAGTTTGATCACAAATTAAATTGAATTTGAAAATTTGAATAATATGATACATATTTGAAAAAAATAGTGAGAATATATAAAATTTATCAGGGGTGAAAATTAAAAGATTTTTAAAAGAGGATAACAATTTTGATTAAAAAATCTTTTTGCTAAATGAATCAAGTAAATAGATTCAACAAGCATATATTTATAACTCACACACCCCAACTATCCCGATTCTCGCTCAATTATAACGATTCTGGCACTTCGAACTGATTAGCGATTTCGATTGAAATTTTTTTGACAAAATCTGGTTTAACCCTTTGAAGACCAAAATTTCGAAGACGATTCGTCTGCTTTCTTTTTCAATGAAATTTTATATAATCAAAGCAGATGATTTTCATTTCTTGGGATACTGGTGTCCCACTGGTCCTCAAAGGGTTAATAAAATTTTTTAAAAAGTAAATTTAGGATTTTATAAAAATATATATTCCAAACTCAAATGCGGAGGCAAAAGAATTCTCTGTATGGTAAAATAGATATAAACTGAAAGACAAAAAATGATAGTACACTTAGTTCTCTACTCATATGACAGCAAAGATTAACACAAATTCTAATCGTTATGAATTTAACCTGGACAACACATATTAAAGCTACTAATAAAACATATTTGTTTATAATAAAAAAAATTGTTAAATAAATGAAACAATTTGTTTTTTTTTCAAAAATGACATATATTTAGAGATTTACCGAATGTGAAATTTTTTTGAATCTTTATCGGGTGAAAATATAATCATTGCTATAAGCAAACGCAAATTTTATACGTACTTTTTAAAAATTTTGAGAGATGTCAATGCATATGTGTTATCATAAAGACGAACTTATCATAAAAATTTTAGATAAAGTAAAAATTGAAAAATTCCCAAAAAAAAACTTTGCGGTAAATAGAAAAAAAGAATAATGTTTGAAAATTGCGGATGCGGATGTTGAAACTTAAATAATCTGAGGATGAGGATGTTAAGAGGATGTACAAATATTTGCGGATAATCCGCATGGATATCTGATACATCTCTACATATATAATACTCTGTGAATATACACTTTTGTACTTTTTAAATCTTTTAATAAGCTTAAAATCCATAAATTTAGATATCATAAAATTTGATGAATATTAGAATTTCTAATAAAATATGATTGATGTTTGTAATGTATAGAATTACTGAGACATTCTGAAGAAAAATACTAATAATATAGTAAACGATAAAATATGCAAGTTATAATATCAATTTTCCATTTAAAAAATCAGGAAAATCCCACAAAAGGAATTAGAAGGCATAACTAGGAAAAAAAGTATTGAAAATAAACTAAAAAAGATTTACCTTTCATATTATTTTTTTCATTATTGAAAGACTTGTGAAAACTTTCGATTCGAAAATACTTTTTATAAACATTTGAATTTGGAACTACATTAGTATTATTATTGATTGTCGAGCCTGATAAATTCATTATAATTTAAATATTAGTCTCGACATGACTGGACTAGAATAAGAATACCATTATAAAAAAAAATAAAATTATAATATAAATCAGCACATAAACTTTTCCTAAATCTTTAAGATTTTATTTCGTTAAAATGTCTGCTTATTCATTTTAGGATTTTATTCACCTTACTTTCATATATTCTATTGTTGAAAATTATAACTTTATTCTGATTATTTCGAACAATGTAACGTTTAATGATTCTTTGTATTTTTTAATCATTGTTTCATAATTATTAACAATTTTCTTAGATGTATACGATGTTTGTTCAATTTTTTAAATAATTTCTTTTTCTAATTCTATTCACAGTTTAATTCTCTTTTAAAAATACATTTAGCATGTATTCTTTTAGAATAGAAACACTTGAAGTGATTGGTTAGACCAGTGGTTCTTAATTTTTAGGATCTGTTTACCTCTAAATATTATGAAAAAAATTTTATGACCCCTATAAAATTCTTTTTGATTCAGCCGTTTAAAGTTAAAAACAAGAAAATTTACGTGTTATATTTTATAATCCAAACACTTGTTAAAAGAAAGTTTAATTGAAAAAATTTATTAATATAATATAACAAATTCAGTATAATTTAATTCGAAGGCTGGTATTGTTTGTCATACAAAAGTTTTTCAAAACATGGTGTAATGCTCGACAGACAGCATCTCGTGTCTGAATCAATTACAAGCTTATTACGTGCACTTGTTTTTAAAGACATCATTGCACAAAATGCAGTCTCGCAACGATAAGTTGAAGGTGACTGTATCAAAAAATGATAGCACGTTTGGAAAGAATAGGATAAACGGTTTTTAATTTGGCCCAGAATGATGGAAGTGCTTGCTCGGAAAAATCGAGTTTTAATTGACTGTCTTCTCTTATTTGAAGAAACTCCTCTTTGGCCAGCATCAGAGTCATCAATGCTACTTTCGCTCACTGAAAAAGGTCTGGCGATCCAAATGTCATTAAAACGGCTATTTAACTTCGGAAAATAGTTTTCAATTGCTTGATTTACTTTCATAAGATGAGCTAATATTTCATCACGGAAAATGCACTTTTTTTGTGTTAAAGAATTTAAAAAAGTACTCATTTGTGGAAAAAAATTAGTACCAAAAGAAAATTATAAATACCAAAAGTTTTTCATGACCCCTGCAAAAACTTCAAACGACCCCCAAAGGGGTCACGACCCCAGGTTAAGAACCACTGGATTAAACCTCTTAATGCACCTAGGTTGAAACATTTAATGTATTGCTTAACATATTTGATATCAAGATATATGTTTTTTATAGAATAAATAAATATTAACGGTATTGCAAGTTTTTTTAGATTCAAATAAGCATTCTATTTTCTGATTTCTTCAATTTGTTTTCCTGATGTTAATGTTCTGTATATTGCCGTACTTTCATGTTAAATATTAACTGATTGATAAAAATTGTAATAAATTCTTCACATTCGAATAGACCAGATGGGGAAGGTGGAAGAACACTTTATGACAATTTTTTACTGTTAAACGTAAAAAAGTCCACTTTAGCTAATAATGCTTTATTTAATTTTTAAGATTGAGAAAATGAAAAATGGACACTTTAATCATTACTCCGTTTCAAAACATTCCGTTTTTTTGTTTCAATTTCAAACGACCTTTGGAACAAATGGGATATTTTAAAGGTTAATGGTGTTAAAAGCGGATAGATATTTTTGTAAACATGAATGTGTGGGACACTCTTGATGAAAAGTGCTTTATTGAGACTAAATGAATACAAGCTATAATGCATCTATTAGAAAGATAATTTACATATAGATACGCGTAAAACTGTCTAGAGAGTGGAAGGAGTAAAAAAACCTAAATAAAAAATATAGGCCCAAATTTGAATTAACTTTTTATCTACAATTAATGTGTTTCAAAAGCCGTAAAATGAAAAGGTTTAATTTTATGATAACAAATTCTTCTGTTAATTCTTTCTTCACAAAAAGTTTTTACAATATTGTTGGGTGAACCCACTAAATAATTCATTTTGAATCTGATTTTGTCATTTATTTTTATCCCAAAAATTTTGTTCCAAGATTTTTTTATTTACATTAGAAATACTTTTTATCCACTGTCATTTTTTTTTTGGAACACTGAATGTGATTATAAAATTTTTTAGTTGATTAAAAAAAGAAAACGTCCTTAAAAACTTAAAATAAAAAACTAATCAAGCTTTAATAGCCTCATTTTTAAGGCTTAAAGAAATTTTGTTTATTCTGATTAAAATCTATCTGGGCGCCAAATTATAATTTAAATGAATAGAAACCCTTCATAGACAATTTAAATCAAAATTCAAAATATGTATTAATTCACAACCAAAATATCTTCAGCACAACTGAAAACTTTAAACTCATTTTTGATTTATTGAGATATAATGATTACAACTGGTCTATATGTTTTGATGTCAAAATGTTATTTTTCTTCTAAGAAAAGTCGTTATATAATTTATCCATGTTTCTAATGCTTAAGGGGCAGGCAAGCGAAGAAAACATTGAAAACACGAATATTTAGCTAGTAGAGAGAAAACATAATGAATCAACCACTCGTTGAAAAAGAAAAAGTTATTTTTCCACCTCTTCATATTAAATTAGACCTAATGAAGCAATTTTTTAGAGTCTTTGATGAAGAAGTAGATTGCTTTACGTTTATATATAAAACATATTCTCATTTGAGTGATGACAAAATTAACGCTGGTTTTTTTGACGGAACAAAAATTAGAAAACTAATCAAGTGTTCAATTTTATAATTTCAGTGGACATAACTAAAAAAAGTTTGGAAAGCATTTGTATTGAAAGTTTTGGATACGAAAAGGATAAAAACTACTTAATTTACGTGAACATTTAACATATAGCTTTCATTTCTAGGCTGTAATAATAGCGCAAAAATGTATCTTCTCAATAGCTGCATCAAATAATTTTCTGAAAATCTTGGAGCTATAATTAAGAGCGTGGTAAATGCTCCAAATAAAATATCAGAATAATGAAGGATAGATATCCTGAAAGGTAAATGGAAGGAAAAAATAATGGCTTACTACTTTTGTAGAGTTCAAAGAAACAAAGAAAATGCCAAACATTCTCGATATTCCCATAAAAGAAATTTTGCTTCATAATTTTTACATTTTATTAATTTTTATCTAACCCTATTCGTGATGACCTATATTCATTTCCTTAGTGATGAGAACTCTTTTTTCTTGAAATATTAAAAATTTTTACAAAATTATCGCGTGAACCCACTAAATAATTGATAGCGAAACTGATATTTTTATTTATTTTTTGTGAAAATCAATTAAACCTGTCAATCAATGCCAAATATATAAACTTCAAAATAAATTATTACTTTCACATTTTGTTGATTTTAAATTATCTTAATATATTGTGATTAATTCACCCAAAATATTTACCTGTCGTAAATTAGCTCTTAGACGTGACTTAACGTAAAACACTTTCTCTCATTATTTTAAATAAACTTATCCATAAACAGCAAATTGAACATACTCAATTTGATTTTCAAAATATTGTTGTCACTCTAGATCTAAATTTCGGTTACTGTTTTAAAATTTTAATTTTTCATTTAATTTTTCAATAATAACCTTAAAGATGGAATATCTCTCGACTGATTTGGAACAGCTAGAGAGCGGGTCTGCAGGTGTGGATAGTGGAACGGCCATCAGATACGGTGGTTAGCTGCAACATAAGCAAACTTAGCTTGATGAATAAGCAGCCCCGAACAAATAGCGATGACATAACGAGACGGAGTAGTAGATTGGGTGGCTCCTTTCTACAAGTTAAAATGCTCCATGTTGAGAACGATGTCGTGACAAGGCTAGTAAGGCCGCCTTCAAATAAGCCTACGTACTGCTGCCTTGCAGTTAGTCAAAATAGACAAGGGCTAGGTCCGTAGCTTACAAATACGGCGTGGAAGAAAACTCGAAACCTCACCACATAATATTTCCAAGAATAACCATGGTAAACTAGAAAAAAAGACTAACCATGGTAACTATGAATAACTTTGATGATGATGAGATGGGATATATTATAATATATCTACGTTCAAAAAAAAAATTTTCAGAGATTTATTTAGCTCAGAATTTAAGCCATTTCAGAGAGAATTTATTTGTTGTCTTTTTAACCAATATTATGTTGTAGTATCAAGTGATATGAACAGATATGAATGTGAATGTTTGCTAACCAATACTTTTTAACAAAATTTCTGTTTTTATTCATCCTCTTTCTAAATGTTTGAAAATTTCAGATCCCTTTTTAGTCAATTTATAATTAAAATATTATATAATAAGATAAAGTTTAAAGATTTTTAATTCCGAATGTGGGAGTTTCTTTTTCACGATGTAGATGTTTTTTTTGAAAATCTCAATTCTAGATTTTTACACTCCTAGTTCATTGGAAAACGGTATATATACCGTGTAGACAAGTTACATACTTGTTTCTTAAAAATATATAGCTTCTGAAAGGATTAATATATCGACAATATAAAATCACTTTATTAAACGAGTTACTATTTCATTTTCTTATGATCATGCGTTTTAATATCAATATTCAATTCCCTTACTTCTCTCATACTCACTATGTGTACCATAGTAAATAACGATTGTAAGAAAAAACTTGACAAATGATTTTTTGGAAAAAAACTGATTTTACCATTTCGATTCACACTTTCACCCCATTTTTATACTCTAATGTCCAAAAGGAGTACAGAAATGAAAAACATGGACGATATTGTTTTAAAAAGTTATTTTAAATTTGAAAGATATTTTTAATGAGAATTTTATCCTCAATCAAAAGGAGTTTTTTCAGAATGTTTTTTTTTCGAAATGTGGATTGATAATTCCCTACATTCTTACATCCTAATTGCGAAAAAAAAATTTTGTAATAGAAAATTTTTTTAATTATATTTATTTAAAATATGAAGGTATGTGCATGCGATAATTTTCAAGCATACATCACTAATTCTATTTGCAATTTGACACAATTTTTCAAAGTAATGGTTAAAACTTAGCCAAAAAATAGTATTCGGTCAATTTTTAAAACAATTTTTCAAGCCAAACTAAAAAATTTGATTGAAACTCGCCATCATCTCCAAATACCTTTTCTGCCCCCCCCCCCAAATAATTTTATTTCCAATATAAATTCCCCCTAAATTCTTTGCATGCCCCCCAACTTCCATTTTTTGGCTACGCCACTGGTTCTATGCCAATGTGAAAAAATTTTACTATGATAAAAGATATTTTTATCAATCAGTTAATATTTAGCGTGAAAATACGCTGATAAAAAAAGTTAGCATCAGGAGAACAAATCGAAGAAATGAGAAAATATAATGCTATTTGTATCTAAAAAAAGGTTTCAAGACCGTTAAAATTTAGTAAGATTAACGGAAAAAAGATGGACCTTAATTAATTCTTTTTTGTCCGCTATGCAATTATTCGTTTAAAAAGCTCCTTAATCATGATTTGAAAGAATATCTGGAATTAAAATAACATGAAAAATACTAGTGTGCATTGTGTATGGTAGGGATCGAAAACCCACGGGCCAAATTCGGCCCTCGAATGAATTTTTCCGACCCCTCATCTTACCTGGGACACAAAATAAATAGGAAGCATTGATAAAATACCCAAATTTACACTAACAATTATAAAAATTTTCTTCCATTTTGGAAATGAACAAAAAATAGTTGTCATTTTTATTATTTATTTGAAGCATTTTTAGAAAAATGCCCTATTGTTTTGTTTTACTGAAAAGGGTTTTGGTTTTTTTTCATCTGTCTTGATTTCACAGCCTTCCATTTTATCTTTATTAGAATTCGGGATTGCATGCCTTTTTTTGTTCACTTCTTAGTTATATAGTAACATTTTTAATTCTTCCTCCCTTATCTTCAGGTCTTAGTATTTTTAATTTATGGAGGAATGTTTAACACCCACACCCAAGACAGCAAAAACAGACTCTGAATCTACTCTGACTTGATTCAAGAAAAATATACCCAAATATCAAATAATATGGCTTTATCCACTTTAGTTAAAAATATTTTTTCTGATGTCAAAGATACGCTTATTGATAGAATAACCGAACCTCCTTCAACTGTTAAGAATTTTCCCTACTCTAAAGTGTCTTATTCTCAAATAGTTAGTTCAACTCAAAAAACCAAAGTAAATTTTTCTGCTAATTGCATGAAAGTTAAATCTAGCATTATTAAGCCAGATAAAAGTAAAATTAAATATATTATATTTTTTATGAAACCAAAAAAAAAAAAATTACAAATTAAAAATATAAAAGTTAATCAGAAGGGTGTAGCTGTTACCTTGAAAATAAGAACGGCAAAATATTAGCCTCTAATATCCTAAAAGATATTTTATTGAAAATAATTTCAATACAAATTGTGAAATTTATAAAATGATATTCTTAGTAACTTTAAATAGTACAATTAGAGATCCTGACTTTTTACTTCAGTATTTGCATTTAAATTTCGTTTCATTTTCTTCATTATGATTATTATTACTTTTGTTCCATTTTCTTATTTCTTCATTCTGGTTACCATAGTTTTTATTTTTTTTGTTCCAAGAAAAACAAGCCCATGGAAGATAAAAAAAGTGGAGTTAGAGTGCAAAGCTTTGAAAGAGGGGTGGACAATTAGCTATATTTTCTCTGAGCATTTTGCAAAATGTGTTTGCCTAATTTTTCAAGAAACCATTGCCATGTTAATTGCATGGCAATGTGAAACTCGTCATAATCATTACAACAGTTTTACCGGAAAAGCACGAGAACACGAAGTTGTAAGGCTGATAAATATTTTAACAAAGCAATCATCCATTTTTGATAGAAAAGTTGAAGAAAGTGACCAAAACACTCGACAAGAATTGAAGAGCTGGCAGCAAATGTCAGAAGTGGTTTGGAAGGCATTTTAAATAATATGGAGTATTATTCCATTGCTATCGATGAAACCCCAGATATGAAGGATACTTGTCAACTTGCAGTGTTTGTAAGGGGTATAACACCAACATTCGATATTGTGGAAAAATTTGTGTAATTCATTCTTATGAAAGATACTTGCACTGAAGCAGATATTTTGAAAAGCATATAATGAAATGGATTACAGAAATGAATGTGGATTTATCAAAGCTTTCTGGAGTAATCACAGATGGAGCACATGCAATGATTGGAGAGAAGGGCTTTGTTGCATTGCTCCAAAGCCATATAGGTATTGATAAAAATATTATTAAACTTGATTGCATCATTCATCAAGAAGCTTTGTGTGCAAAATCACTGAATTTTAAGGACATCATGGCAGTGAATTTTGTACTGTCAAGAGCACTAAATCACCCAAGTTTCAAGAATTTCTAAAACAAATCGACACAGAGTATAGCGGCCTTACTTATTTTTCTAATGTTCGATGCCTTATCTGCAGAAAAAATGCTGGAACGAGTATATGCTTTGAGAGAAGAGATTTCGATGTATTTTGATAGCAAAGATCAAGAAAACTCTCACTTTCAAGATCGACAGTGGGTTGTAAAGTTGGCTCTTTTAGTGAACATCACGACCCACTTGAACACTTTGAATCTTGAGCTTCAAGGAAAGAAGAAGAATGTATTTGAGATGTTTGGTCAAATTACTGCTTTTGAGAAAAACTTCAACTTTGGGAATCAGTTTCAAAAAGAAAACTACTCTCAATTCCTTAGTCTCCAAGATCACAAGAGAGATATATTAGCCGACATCTTTGTGAGCTCTGTTAATGATTTGAAGTGTGTGTTTTCCTATCCTTTTGCTGACTCAGGAAATAAAAGCAAATGTCAGAAAATATCAGTTGGAGTTAATTGACTAATTGTGCGAGGAATCTTTGAAATCCAAATTTCATTTCGAATCCACTGCTGACTTCTACAAGAAATATTTATTGCTAAGTGGAAAATATAAAAACATCATGGCTAATGCTGAGCTGATGATGTCATTATTTTGAAGTACATATGCTTGTGAGCAACTTTTTTCCCAAAAGAAATATATTTAAAGTCATTTGAGAATAAGATTTCGTGACGACCACTTGAATGATGTTTTACTTTTGCCATAGACAAATATTTTACCTGATGTAGAAAAATTATTGCATAATAAACAGAAAGAAGTGTCTCATTAAATCATTTACCGTGTTTCTAACTGCATTTCGTTTGTAAGAAGGATCCATTTTTACATATTTAATAATATGGTTCTCTTCCATGAAACTGCATAACTATTTGACCGTCCTCCATGAAATGGCATAGCTGTTTGGTCATTACTCTCCAAAAGGTTGCCGACGCTTGGTGTATGGGATGATTCGGATTAAAAAAAATAGATATACAAATTATACTGATCAGATAAATCTTTCAAGCTAGATTTAAGGATCTTATTAATAAAGTAAAATATGATTTGAATTATACGTTGCTTTACTTTTGATGTAGTATGAAGAAGTTTTTTATATTTTTTATCAATAAAATTGAGATCAAATTATATTTATTAAAAAAATTTCACGAAAAATAATAATAAAAATAATAATAGTTATAATCATTTATAATTCAAAACATCAATCTTCAAAACTTCTCGATTCATTCAATCTAAAAGAAATAATGGCACACCTAAATGAATGAAGTAAAAAAGGCGCAATTTCTTACAAATTGTTTGCATGTGGGTCATCTTCTTCAGAATCATACTTCATCGCTTCAAATCTTTTAAGCAAAGCTCCTTTTATAATATGATGAAAATCATGCTTCACATCTCTTTTTGAATCTGGATTTTCTCTTCTAATAACCAAAAACATACAATGATAAATAAATATTTTATTAAGGAATGTTTGACGACACTAAATCTTGAGTTAGGAATCAGCGTTACGGAGTCGGTGATTTTAAAGGGATAGAAGTCCGAGTCAGACTTGGGATTTTAGTATTAAAAAAAAGAAAAAAAACAGTTAAATTTTTTGTATATACATGGATTGGTGCTTCTTTAGTCGAAAATGAAAATTTGGCTTGAATTTTTGTAAGTAACTTAAAATCGAATATTTTCCAAATTTGCAACTTTTTTACCACAATCCACACGTTCAGCCTTTCTAAGATTATTATCTGCCTCTTAAAGTAGAAATCAACAAAAAGATTCTTCTTAAAAAAATAATTGGGGTTGTTCACAATTGGCGTCAACCTTTTTTTGGTAAATTTCAATTGACCCCCCCCCCCTTTAGTTGACGTCAATTGTGAACGACCCCTAATCAAAAAAGTAATTCTATTTATTATATATATTTACATATCTAATTATAAATATGATTAGAAAAAGTTAAATTTATATTATATCATTTTAAATAATCGATATACTGCTTCCAAGCTCTTCAGTTAGAGCCTGCCAGTTTGAGACACAAAATCCCTCTTCGAAGAAACTAAGAAATTCCTTTCCGAAAATAAATACTCAGGACTAAATCCGATACATAACGCTGTTAATAGCTATTTGAACTCGGGTTAAGAAACAACTTCTATAAATATAATTCAACGGACTTTAACTGTAACAAATCCATAAAAAAAAAGTGTATTTTGTATATATATAAATAGATCAAGTACATTTTTAACAACTGAAACATTTTGTTTCGATATTATATTTTTATTATAATAATCAACAAATTCTCTTAAAAAAAGTGATTTGATTATGTAGAGTTACTTATAAAATTCAACAATCGAACATTATAAAAAATATCTCTGCTCAAATATTAAACAAATAGAGTATTCTTGCTTTTAAACTGAATAAATAATCAAAATATTAATTCCCAAATAACTATTGAAAAAAATTTCTTGACTTAAAAAAATTAAAGTTTTCAAATGTTACAAAATGTAACAAACGTAGTGATAAAGATTTAGTATACATATATTTCATTGTAAAATTTGAATGAATGTTTTTAGAAGTAAACCGCAAATTTGATTAACGCTTTTTGGTATTTTCACATCCTAAAAGTAAAAAATGAGTCCAGAAATAAAACCAGCATGGCCGATTTAGTATAAAAACATATATTTTATGTAAAATTTGAAGGTATATTTTATTAGATATATTTTTGATCAATCAAAATTTTGATTGACATTTTCTAAAAAGTAGCCATGATTATTGAAAAAAATAAATATATAGTGTTATGCGTTCTAAACTGTTTATAATTATAAATTTTCAAGGTATTATATAATATAGATCCTAAGTTATAACATTAAGTACAGATAATGTCAAAATTTTGCTGAAAAAATTTAATTTTTGATTTTGATTGCAGGTTTTGGACATGAAAGGGTCATTCAACTATCATGAAAATGGTTTCAAAAGATGCAGCTAGCGATTTTAGGAAAAGTCACAAAATTTGAAGGGATATGATTCAGCCAATTTTCTACAATTAATTTTTTAGTGAAGGCACTAAAAGGATTATGTGTACGAAAAATAACAAATAATTAAATAGGCCTAAATATCCACAAAAATGACAACAACGATGAGTTGGTTTTAACAGCGTATAATTAATAAAATATTAAAGAAAACTTTCATGTTACTTTCAATTTTAAAAGTTTTCTGAATTTAGTAAAAGCTAAATTTTTAATTAAAATTTTTGAATCAGTTTTTCTTTTCAACGAAATAATATCTATCATGTATCAAAGTTTGTTGGATAGACACAAGTTGTAATAAATTCTAATATAATACTTTTTGAGTCTTATATAGATCACATATCGATGAATTTTCTATATCACAATTTTTTAACTAGATAATTCTGAATCTGTTTTTAAAATTTAAAATAAAACGAGTGCCAAAATATTAAATACAAATTTTAATTAACTTAAATTTTTAAATCAAGTATTGATACAAGTGACAAAGAGAAAAATACCTTTTAACGGGCTTTAACTTAATTTGCTTTAATTCGCCTAAGAAATTGGAGTTGAGGCTTGATGATTGACATCTTTCACTTTCAGAATCTTTTTTTTGTGTAAGTGAATTTTCTTTTTTAATAGTTAAAAAATGTGAGGGTATTTTTTCTTTGAACAAGGTCGGAAGAGGTGGTGGAGGTGGAAGAAAATGTTCTGGTATTTGGGGAGGAGCCAAATTTTCAATACTTTGAAGTGATTCATTTTCTTCTCTATTTTTATCAGAGAGGCCTGAATCTAAAGAAAAAAAGTAATTTAAATTAATGATATAAAATACAAATTTATCTGCAAAACACTTACACTTTCAAATAATTATTAATAATTTAAAAATTAAAAGCATAAATGTAACAAATTGCGTAAAAAATAATATTAAAATGTTTAAAAAATAAAACATATCTTTTTTAAAAACGGAAACTATAATTGAAACACAAACCTGAATTTGTATTGACTGGTATATTAGAAATCAACTGGGCCATTTGTTCCTTTAGAGCTTCTAATTCACTCTTAATATTGATAATATCAGTTACTTCAACGCTGGAAGGGCTTGAAATATGTGTATCAAAGGTAACATTATCAATATTTACTGGGATATCCACCACACAAAATGGAGATCTAAACAATAAAATTAATTTTAATTCAAATTTAAATATTATTGTATTACTCTTTTTCTAAAGACTTGTTAAGGGAATCAAATCCATAGGAATCAAGATTTTTTTGACTTTTATATTCTTCTTGTTGACTTAAAAATGTTTTAAGAGGCTTAAATATATTAAATAATATAGAGGTAAAATAATTGATTATTAACAAAACTTGATACTTACTTTTATATTCACCCCATATGTATTTTTAATTGGAAGCTTAGATGCAAATTTTCTGAATATGGTTTTATCTTTTCCAAATTGTGAAAATGGACCAATAATTGAAAAATTCTACAAAAATACTTACATGAATGAATTAAAATAATAAATAAATATTACTGCATTATTGACGTCAATTTCAAAATTTTGCAAGAAAAAAGCCTCAATTATTTCTTTTAGATTTCTATACAAAGAGAAAAATGTGGGAATTTCATAATCTTCCATGGGAATTTTTTTTGAATATTGGAGCTATTTATAAGTAAAAATAAAAATAAAATATAAAAAATTAGAAAAAGAAAATTTATTATTAAAAAAAATTATTTCTAAGACTTTTCTTTCCTTTTTTTACATTTTTATTTCATAAATATTATAAATATTCTGCAAAAACAGCAGTCAGGTTTCTTTTTCAGATCCTTTCCTTCAATCGAACTTATGATTTTTATTAATGATCAATTTTAATATTTTAATTACCATTTGTATGATTAAAGATGATTAAAAATTTACCATTATGAGAAAACAATTTTTATTGAATAGTAATTCAATAGAATATTGAAAGCTCTTCCTAAAAAAAGTTTTGACCCCATTTCAATTTGAGTAGGTTTGTTAAGATTACTACTAATTTAATTACTTTTTGTCCAAAGATGTTATCTTTCATATTGTCTGCTCGTTGATACCTTAGATACACCATCAGTTGAGCATTATTACTAATGTCCGTCGATTCATCCAACTGAAGACTAAATTGACCACGCTTTTTCAAAGATTGAATTAATTGACTTTTGATATCGTTTGACACATCAACAATGCGAGAATAAACTGTTTCATTCAACAATGGTATCTCTTGAATTTTCTTGACTACATCATCTCCATATACTGTTCTGACCATGTCAACATGGGCAGGGTTCATAAATCTTCTCCAAATGTGTGGGACTTTTTCTGTTTTGCAATTCTTCAAGCTGCCAGGAAAGATGACATAGTAGTAGAATGGGGAAAGGAAAATGTCCTTTGTGTGTCAAATCTCTGGCGTTTAATTTGCATTTCATTTTTCTTGAAGAATTTTCTGTCACTGTTAGAAAAAGTAGCATGTTTAGTTTCAAGATGACGCTTCAATTTATTTTCTTTCATTGACTCGTTGCTAAACACTTTTATACATAAAACACAGTGAGGCTTTGATACACCATGATCTTCTAATTCTGTAAATCCCAGATTGGGAAATTCTTCTTTATATAAAGGTTTATAAGCCATAGTGATGAAATAAGATCAAAACAATGATAAATTAATCACTTACTGACACCTTTGATAACAAGAAAAAAATGAATTCAAATTAGCGCTGTCAATGCTCTTTTATTTCTTAAATTGATTTACATATATTGACAAATATTTACTGTAAATGTGTCATAGAGTTGCAATGCTTCTGTTAATTGCGCTATCGTTATAATATAATTAATATTTGATTGAAACAAAGAACGCGCTAGGTATGCATTGCATTGTTTTTACTTGTAATGCTGATTCTATTTTAACCTAAGTTTTAAAAGGTGTTTTTTTCTTTCCTTGTTTTAACATATCAAACTAATTTCACAATTTTCAAAAGTGATTATTTTTCGGATACCCTTAGTTTCTTGGCCAAAGGTATTGGAAGATGCATGACTTTTCGGTGTCAACGTGAATTAAAGAGATACAAGAATTTAGGATGCACTAAACATTCGAATGGATTAACACTAAAGTAAAAACTGATCACATAGAAAAAGATATAAAACGCTTAAATAAATTAAATATGTTTTTTTATTTATAAAGTAAACTTCTGGAAACTAAACGGATTGATACTTGCTATCCCTCCCCTCTGCTGGCTATTCCAGAAAGATGAAATTAAAGGGTTTTTAAGTTTTCTGACGAAACGAATTTCTTTTGAAGATAGTTGAGTTCGCGAAGGTGGAACGCCGGATAGATGGAGGGTTACTGCGACCTGAACATAAATTTCAAACTGAAAAACTGTTTCTGCACCGAAATTCACTAAATTGTCCTTCACAGTCTATGCAAATTATTGTATATATTTTCTTTTAACTCTATTATTGCTGCAAACAGGGATAAATTTGTCCCCTCAAGTGCTGGTGGCGTAAAGTGTCCCCCCCTCCCTATTTTTCTCAGATATTAATAAGTTTTTATAAATATTTTTAATGTTACATATATATTTCAACTATGCTGAATTCAGTGGTGATGTCTATTTTTATCAAAATCAAACAAACCTGTCAAAAAATTCATCTAAATGTGACAGCTCATCTCAAAAAGGAACTTTTTATTTAAATAATTATATAAAGTTTTTTAGACATGTATACACATTTTTAAATATGCTGAATTCAGTGGTGATATTCATTATTCTAAATTCACTGGTGATATTCATTTTTTATGAAAATTATTCAAACCTGTCAAAAAAGTGATTTACATATGACAGCTCATCTCAAAAAAGAAACTTTTTATCTAAATAATTATAAAATGTTTTTTTACATATATACACCCATTTTCAAGCATGCTGAATTCAGCGGTGATATTCATTTTTTATATAAAAATCAATTAATGTTATCAAAGCATTGATTTATATATGACAGCTCATCTTAAAAAGAAACTTTTTATCTAAGTAATAATATAAAGTTTTTTACACATATATACCCATTTTTAAGCATGCGTAATTCAGTGGTGATATTCATTTTTTTATGAAAATGAATCAAAACTGCAAAAAATTGATTTATCCCAAAAAGAAACATCTTATCCGAATAATTATATAAAGTTTTTTTACACACATATACCCATTTTCAAGTAGGCTGTGTTTACAGGTTATATACATTTTTTTTTAATTAAAATTATTCAAACCTGACAAAATAATTTAAATATGACAGCCCATGTCAAAATTAAAATTTTTATTCTTATATAATTTTTTTATACATTTCAAGTTTGTAGAATTTAATGGTGATGTTCATCTTTTATGAAATCAATAAAACCTGTCAAAAAAATCGATTAAACCTTTAAATCAATGTCAAATATATAAATTTCAAAATAAATTCTACTTACAGTATTTCTCTGGTAATTATTTTTTTAATTTATTTAATAAACCAACTTTAGGTGTTTCATCAAAATATTTCATTCTACAGTAACTTATGTAACTCGATTGGACTTCCATCTTTTTGGCTACAAATTCGTTATCGGCTCGTGGTCTCTACGTCATATTATAATTTACAGTATGTAATTTTGCTATTCATTCTATGATGATCCTTTCTTGGTAGCTCTTTTTTTATTAGAAATTTATATTCTTCAATGTGTTTGAAAAATTTTTTATAAGGATAATTACTTTTTTCCTCTCTCAAAGAATTCTGATTAAAGAATCTTCTTGATGATCTTAGACTTTTTTTTATCAGTATCGTGTATTTTATTATCAGGCTTGAATATTTGTCAACCAATCTCATTTCAAAGGTTTTTTTCTGATGAATCATTCGTGTTGTTCATTGTTCAATTACAAAAAGTTGTCCACGTTCTTCATCTAAAAAATTATCTCTTTGAAGCAAAAGGAATAAGATGGAGAAATTCAATTTAAATTAAAAATATCTTGATAGTGACTAAATCCTCACATATTGGCATCTGTGCCCATTTTTGATAAATCTGACCTATTCTAAATTTTCAGATTTCCTACTCATCCTCTTATATCTATATCTACATTAATCCTAGATGATAAGCTATAGATTTAAATATTTTTCATTTGTAAAAGAGGAACTTCTTTTTCACATTCAAAATCTTTTTTGAAGCACCTAATATTATATAATTATACCACTTCCTAGTTCATTAGAACATGGTAGATCTTCCATTTAGTCAAGATATATATTATTTAATTATTTGTTTTGATCACATGTTCTCTTTTCAATTAGTTTTCTACTTGGTTCCTTCTTTCATACAAATTTTCAAAAGATTTTATAATACGTTTTGTTTTTTTTAAATAAATATTTCTTACTCAAGATGATTGTAGAAATTATTATAAGTCAAAATATACAAAAAAAGGTATATTTTTACTATATACCTAATATGCAGCGATTTTTTGAAATTGAATTGAATCTTACAAAGAACAGAATTGGCTTGGGAAAATATATTGAAAAATTTGAAATAAATTTATTTTTATGCTATATCTCACAATGTTTTGCAGAAAATCAATAAAAATATTTTAAAAAATATCGAGTTATTTTATTGAAGGGAAATCAAATTGGCAAATATATGAAATCGACTATTCAAATGTTTGGACCAGAGTAGAGACTTGACTAAATAAAGTTCTAAAAATGTATAAAAATTAATTGAATGAAAAAAGTAGATATGCTTATAACTACGTATCATCCAGATGTTGACATTTTTGTTGGAAAGTGCTTAAAAATTGCTTGAAAGAAGAGATTTCTGAAACAAAATTTATTTCCCCTTCATCTTGCTTCAAAAAAATTTCATTTAAAAGTTTGGATATCTAAAAAAAATATGAAAATAAATGCAATAATAAAAAAATGCAAGAAAAGCTAAATGTAAATTTGCCAAAATTCAAACTTGATTTTTTTTATACTTATAATATGGGCAATGTGAAAGCCCATAAAAGTGGTTTAATTTGGTATACCGCATGATACAATTGATTGAGGAATGCTAAAGTTATAAGCGTTTTAATATTTGACCAAAATTAGCTATGAGCACTACAGACACTAACCCGATAACAAGCGTGATAGCAGTGAAATGTGATTTCTTCTTCGCACATTGTCGGTATAAATATAACGAATGCCCTTGGTTAAGAATTCATAAAAGTGCTATTTCTAAACTGAATTAAAAAAATTTCAAAGTAAAAGTAGGCTAAGTAATTTTTCACTTCAAAAATAGTATTGAATTTTTTTCTCTACGGTGGTTCATAAAAAGATAGGAAAACCCATGTTAAAAAAGATAGGAAAATCCCATGTTAAGTAGTGGTATCACAATATATAAATATATAGATACATATATATATAGACCGATCTATGCCCTTCACGAATTTTTAAAGCCTCATAACTTTTTTTTATATAACCTAAAGTGAGCCGAAATTTTGAAAGATAGTTAGGAACTATAAGGCAAACCTCAATACAAAATTTAATGCAATTTGAAAAACTGTAAGATATTCTTGGTTGACCTCTTATTTTTACAAATAAATACATAGTATATCTTAGCAAATCTCCGTTTGCAGTAAAACCTCTTTAAGACATCCACGATTGGAACCAGCTTTTGAAAGATAGTTAAGACATCCACGATTGGAACCAGCTTTTGAAAGATAGTTAAGACATCCACGACAGAGGTGGAAGGTGGATAAAGGGCTAGCCTATAAACTTTCCTAAGTAAGAGCTTAGTTGGAGGGTGTAAAACCCCTCCCTTCCCTAGTAAGAAGGAAAGACCCTAGAACCTTTAGTCCTACGACTTTAGTTGGGATAACTGAGCCTTTAGTCCTTTCAAGGATCTCACTAAGCTCCTACATGGGGCTTCTTCCTTGGTTAGGCTTCCCTACGAAGTCCTAACCCTCTTAGAGCCTCTTGCAGAGGTCCTCTAGGGTTAACAGTTCCACCAGAAGAGAGAGCTCTGCTCATCTCCCTTCTTTCTTAAGACTGAAACCTAACCCAACTTTCGAAAATTTGACATGTCATCCAGGACTTCTTGGTTGATTTGTATTTCACATGAAGTGATTCTTTATTATTCTTTTTGAAACAACAAGGATTTTCGGATTACAAGTAAAGGAACTTTTTCTCCAATCATTGAAGCACATAAGGCAACAGTAATGTGGTCTTTAGACTGTTTACCGCCATGCATGTTATGCCCTTTCACATGAAACGATTTGTTTCGAAGATTGTTTCGGTAGAACAAGCCGGTTTCATCCATGTTGAATATGTTTTTTTGGCTCATAGCCAGCACAAATCTTAGGAAGCTTTTCATTTCAATTACTGACAACATTTTTGTCTACACCATTACTTTCTCCAGAGACGGATCCAAACACAATATTATGACGCTTTACAAATGCAGCCAAGCAATCAATAGAAGCAGTAAATGAGTCAAGTCAATACCAAGTTCTGAAGAAAATTTTAAAGCCTGTTTTTGTAACAAAGGCCCACTGACCTGTACTCGCCTAGCTGTAGCATCTTGAAACCACATCCAAGATAGTTCATTAACTTTTTCATTCCCTGTTTTCCCGCTTTTACGTTTACGCTCGTTTGGAGCTTTCTAGATCTTGCAATATTTCGGCTTTTCGCTTTATAATATTTTCCACTTGATCTTTGCGAACACCAAATGTGCTGGCTACTTTACGAGAACTTTTCAATTTTTCGTATATTTCAATAACTTTAACTTTATTTACAAGCTAAAGGATTTCTTTTTTATTTCCTTTAGAAACTTTGAGAAAAAGAACTAAATACAATCAAAAACTACTTATTAAAGGATATATAGCATTGGCATGCGTACATTTTGAATCTTGGATGTCTATCTAGTTATGATAAAAGACTGTGCTGTATAAAATAGCGATATATTTGTACGACAAACACACATATGTCTTCATGATGTATGAGAACAACGTCTTCTCATAACATTACTCCTCTATTTAGAATGATAGTGTATCCATTCACACACACACACATATATATATATATACTGCTTGAATTTAATAGTAGTGAATTGCCTTTTAATTTTTTTTATAGAGATTTTCTACTAATAATAATAATTACGATTGCAAATAAGTCTATTTATAATGCCTTAATTTTTGAAAACTATATCAATATTAATTTTCATTGTCTTAACTTATTTAATATTTGTATGGATATTATACGCCGCCATTAATTATAATTATTACATGCACTACATCATGACCTGATTGATCTTCTTTTGTTTTTCTATTGACACTTTAAACAACATTCATATTTCATTAACTGCTTAAATTATAATTAAAAAAAATTTTATAAAAAAAACTTCAGAATTAAAAATCAGAATTTCTAGACATTTTATACCTAAAGGTTTTTAGGATGAGAGCGAACCAAAGTAACATTTACCAAAAGAGCTAAGCCAAAAAGAGGTAGATCATTTGCGCGTGTGCGACAAAAGCGCTATTTTCGTAATAGCTAACCAAAATCGCTATTGTGGCAAAAAACTAGTCGTATAATTTAGACGGTACTAAAAGAGGTGTTGACCGAAATAGCCAATTTACTAAGTTGGTATAACGAAATACACTTTGCTCTTAGCATGCATATTTCTTTTTTTCAGGTGAACATATTGCTTAAGAATATGTATATACAAAATTATAGCATATCAATGATAAGAATTGAATACAAAAAAATGTTAAAAAATATTCAAACCTTTAATATGTAATTTTATAGCTGAATCCACACAAAAAATCTTTAGTAAAATATAGAACTTTTAAATATTATAGAAATAAAAAAACTGAAGTAAAAATCAGAATAAAATATAGTATTTTTACTAATTTAGCTGTTTTGGTTACTAGATAATATGAAATTAGCCATTTTGTGGCACTAACACAACTGCACAAACTCTTTTGGGAGTAGCTAAGACGTCGTAGATCCGCTAGGATAGAATAAACGAAAAAACCCCATTTAATGTAGAATAAAAACAAAAAAAGGAATTCCTTACATGCTGAATTTTGATGAAAGTTGACTTTGAGACAGGAGCATGTTGCAGCGCCAAGATGATGTATCGATTTAAAATACCAGCAAACGCCAGAACTTTGACACAATCACGCGAGAGACACCAACTCCACTTACAAATCACGTCAAGTAACTATTGGAATGTGAGAAAAAAGGATGAGCAAATTTGAAAAAAAAGATCGCTAGTATGGATTTGCGAATCTATTTACCTCGCAAGCGTCCCTCAACCATCACGAAGGCGGAAGCACAAAAACGTAAAAAAATTATTCATGTGAGCGTAATAATAAATTACGCCTCGCATACTGAAATACTTCTGCAATATCACAAACCCCTTTTCAAGGTGGTCCTCAGGTGTTTTCATCGAGAGGCCAGAAGCCGTTGTCGACTAGGTGTTGCAAGGGCGGGATTCGAACCCAGCTTTGAGTTTCGAAGTCACACGTTCTACCAACCCAATCACGTACTAATAGGTTTTTTGTTTATATGCATGAAATGAATGAAGTAATGCATAATAAACTTGCGCATGTGGAAAAATCCAAGGTTTCATGTTTACGATTGTGTTAGACATTGAAACAAAACAAATTTCATCCCGAGGAATGATGAAATAGGAAGCTATATGTGTTACGGTATATTAGGCATTATATTCTACAGATTGCCTTGCCAAACTAGAAAAATTTATGAGAGTGATAATGATCAATATATGTGCTGGTTTGTTCATGAGATATCGTTTTCAACCTTCTATATAATGCACGATAGCTTTTTCTTCAAAAGTAATTTTTGTATCCGAGCATATTGAAGGTAAAATATAAACAAAACTGAAGCGGTGTTGTGTGATGTCACGCAGAGAATTATTTTCAAATATGTCGTCACTAAACATTTGTGCATAAAATATATTTTGTACACAAAATTAAACTTTTATTCTGTCTTCTCAGTTTTTCAATTTTGAACTGTGTGATTATTATCTCCGTCATGCAGTCGTCTTCAAGTGTTTCTTCTTATGACATACAACTTCTTGTTCTGAAAGTTTTACTTTGTCTTCATCTGAGGAGTCAGATAACCTTTCTGAGACGATTACAGATTTCTTACTTGCCCCAGACGGTACACGTTATCAATGCGATTCTTTTTCTACGAATGTTGGAAGACCTGGAACTTTCAACATTAGAGATAATGTCGCTGACCCATATGGTCCTAAAGGAGATGCTAAATCTTTAGATGATCCTTTGAAAATTTTCTAACTCTTTTTTACTGTTGAAACAATATCACATATTTATCGTTGTACCAAATTAAAGATGGATGAAGCATTTGCGTAAGTCAAATTAAATATTGAATGGTTTTAGTCACAGTTGCGTCAATGTAATTACTTTGCTTTTAAGACTTATGTGCAAATAGATGCTACTTTTTTCGGTCTTAAAATTTTTTTCTACTTATAGGCTGACGTCAACTATGAAAAAATTTGCTTTAAACACATTTTATTTTAAATTCTTGAAAATTTCTCTTGAAATTTCATTTTTGAAGGTTAATTTATGATAGGAAAAAGAACAAGAGGAATTTTTAGTCTATATTTTGCGATTGCTCGGGCTATATTTCTCAAGTTTTTTGCTAAGTGCCTATTTGGACATTCAAAAATTTTTATAGTTAATATATCTTAGGAGAAACTTTCAAATAAATCATCTATTCATTTGTAATACAAAAATATAAAAGTTATTATCTTAATTTTTATGTAAAAGTTGCTTTCCGAAAAAGTGTTTATTCAAATATGAGGTTTGTAATTTTGTTACACTAATCAAGCATAAAAATGAAGTCATTGATTTTTTATTCTTCTCTAAAGTTAGTTTTTGTGTTTTAGACATATGTCTGAAGCTTTCATAAAGACTAAATTTTCTTTTGAAATGTTCAGTATTGCCGATACTTCCTATTTTGCATGTTTACTAAACATTGGGCGAAAATAAAAATTAGCGTAAATACCTCTTTTCTCAAAAACATGGGGCTTTCTAAAGCTTCTATAAATGAGATATGTTTTTACTATCCATCGTTTTATATGCTTTGCAAAAAAGTGAAAGAACCCGAAGATAAATTGGGAGCAATAAGAGAACTACAGATCATTTTTATGAAATATTCAGCAAGCACTATCTCCCAAGATTGCGTAACTGTTGATGAAAGTTGATAAAATTTAGGAAGAACAGCATTACGAATCTATGATCGCCAAGCCAGGCGCTATGGCGTAAAATGCTACCACTGAATGGGAGAAGAATGAGATAAAACTTATTTTTCGTCCGAGGAATTTTAAAAGACTTTCAAGTTGTGAGTTGCTAAAGGATGTGCATATTGATGGCAGGTTCTTTACCTCCCATGAACTTTGCAAATGGGCACGACACAAAACCTCACAGTCTGTGGCACTGCAAGAGCAAATCGTCCTTTATTCCTAACCTTTTCAGACCCGCTTATCTAAAAAGTCTCGCCTTACAAGAGTGCGAGAGTAAATTCCTTTACACAGAATTTGCATCCTTGACTGCTTACATTCCTCACAAGCATTCCCAAAGAGACTTCAAAGTAGTTTATATACTGTCGTCTCAACACTTGGGAAGCATCAACTTGTTGGGTCCAAGGCGTAAACCGGAAACTGTTGTCGACTACAATAAGTTTAAATCAGGCGTTGATACTTGTAATCGAATGCTAAGAGACTTCACTTCCTACAAAGCTTCAAGGAGATCCTTTTCTTTTGTTTTGTAATTATTTAGACATATCAGCTTATAACAGTTGGTCATCATCAAGAGCAACGCTCCAGAAAGTTTCCATCGCAAAAGGTGGAAGAAAGTACTTCATAAGAGATCTGTGTCTAAGGCTTAGTCACCTTTCAATGATAAACAGATGTAATGATCCTCTCACCAAGAATCACCAAGGAACTCATTTCATTTTACGGGTCACAAGACATCCCTAGTTTGCTTCTCTTTCGTGGATATTGCTTGTTTCTACTTGTAGCAAAAAGAAGGAGAAAGTGGACATGAAAGGCCTATATGTAAAGACCACAAAGTAGTTTGTAAATTTGTGGAATTTAATTTTAATCATTTTTTTTGCTTACAATAAAATTGAATGTTTTTAAGTTTTTTGCTCAATTGATTTTTATTTTTGCTTTTCTTTCGTGAATAAAGTTTAAAAAGTAAAAGGAATTATAGTTAATTTTCTTTTAAAGATGGCGTTAAGTTTTAAAAAAACTACAGTAGGAAAAAATATAGTTATTCACTATCAAAGTTATCATTTTTGAAAAATATATTCCTTTTTGAAAATTTACATCCTAGTTTTTATATAGGTTGTATATAATATAGTCAACGTAATTTTAGTTTGAAAATTACCATTGACGTAAAACTCCCGTTCCGTCTTGCGAAGTTTAAAAGCGCGCACATCATTTGATTTGTTAACAAAAGTTATATGAACTCTGTTCCATTTTTGCTTTCGGATTCGAGAATTTAAGACTCAATATATCATTATAGGGAAAACTTTTTTAGTTTTTACCATCTTGATATTATTTCCCATCATTTAATATCATGTGGTACTTTTTTTCATAGATGAATGACAACACTTTCAACTATAAGGTTCTTGTTTTGTCATAAGGAAACTGTATTGTTGATTAATACTCTTTATACTGTCTTCAATTACATTTAAATCAGCGAAAAACTTTTGTTTTGTCGTATACATGTATAACTTCAATCTTATTTAGCAAGTAATTGAGACATCCGCTGCCACACTGGTTCTCAATATGTGGGTCATGATAGCAAAGGGCCCGTGGAATAAGAATTAAAAAAATAGTTTCATGTAATTCTTTTATCATGCAATATGGCGTTGCGTAGATTTCCTGTCCTGTTTGTATGAAGAATTAACTTATTTTATCTATTGAAGTTGTTTGTACTTACTCCTTTATCATTTTGTATAAAAAGTTCTCCTAAATTTTGAAGCATATTTTCGGCTTTTTATAAAAAATTATTCTACAAAGATTTTTTATCAGAAAACATTTCAATTCAATATATTCTTACATAAATGATAGAAATCGTATTATAACTTTTATAAATTATACTAACAATGAAATGTTTTAATTAGAATTAGAGAGAGGTATCTAACACCAATCTTGTTTTATTTGGACCATTCTTTATAGTGATCGGTATAAAGGTTCAAGTAATTTTTCTGGTAACAATGAGAAATTAAGTCTGAAGGAAGAAAATATCTAATATATCAGCCAGGAAATAATATGTTATGTATACCATGAATGAAAAACTCCATAGCCTATTTTAACGTGCATAAGAAAGCTTTTTTTTATATCAAAAAGTAGGTTCGAAAAAGATAGTATTGGAAATGCAGTATAGCTAAATATGGAAATTGAACAAATACACACACATATGCACTGTCTACTAATAATTAAATGTAACATGCTTCTCTTTAACTTTTGAGTATATCCTTAAATATAATTAGGTCCTATTAGTATATCCCAATCCTGTGCTTTTTATACATGGGAGTTTCCATTATACACAACTTTCTTTTGTTGAAAATATAATCTAAACATTAAAAATAAGAAACAAAACTGATTCAGAAACTGTATCCACACGAATTGACCTTTCTGCATAATATAATGATTTGATGGGGTGAAGAGAGAATCATTTTAAGAAAAAAGTACAATTGCTTTAGTTCAATCAACTTGCCTAAGCCAATCAGAACAATCAATTATTGGAAATAAAAACAAGGTTTTCATCAGTAGCATTAGTTAATTATGAATATAAATTAACTATAACAATTTATCATTTAGTCAATTCGAAACAGTTTTAGGGCAAAAGTTGTTTGTACGCTAAATCAACTTATAAGATAAGGAAATTGTAAAATAATTCAATATAATTTAGGAGAGTAACCTTGATGCATTTCCAAAATTGGCGGTTATGAAACTGTGTCACTGGCTTCTCTTCACTGTGTAGAATCCTAAATAAAAGAAGTAAATAAAGTCGATCTTCAAAAAGATTCAGATATCCAGCTCTAAAATACGCTAAAACATTTATATGATTTTTATAACTTTCCTTTAAAACAAAAGTGTTTTGGGGTACCAATCATAATCTCATGAGTAAATATTTAATGATTAACAGATATATACGGTAAGTCTTGAATATGATTCGGAATTTTTTTTACCATAACCAATCAAATTACAGTAGAATCAAGCTATTATTTTAAACAATTCTTGAATTAATTTTGACTATTTATGTGAACTGAGCAAAAATCACCGATTTGATTGGCTAAAATTCAACCTATACGATCATTCCCAAATATATAGGGGGTATAGAAAGTTTTAGGTAAACAAATTAAATTGGGGTCGATAGGGTAGAAACATTCAAATTTTTTTTTGAAAGTTTAAGAAAATTATATGATTTTTGCTTATGTAGAAAGGCAAAAGCGATTTTTCATTCTTCAATTTTTTACTTTCTATAGTTGTTGCCTGTTGTCAAAAAAATACCCAGATGAAGTCTGAAATTTGGTAATTATTTATTTAAATTCTTATATTTTGATAAGTATTAATGAAATGAATGATGCCTCTTCAATTTGATACCATTTCTTTGTTATACATATTATTATAATCAGACAAATTTATGCCTCCTTTTATTTTATATCATTTCCTATATATATTTAAAAGTAAAACGGTAACACCCATTTCCAATATACTCTTTTGGTAAATACCTTCTCAATTCTAGCTATTTAATGCTTACGTATATTATATCACAAACTTTAAAGATTCAAAAATAGATTAAAAACATAAACTAAATATACATTTGCAATTTTTCAATTTTAATGATCGTGTGAGATAGGGCAGGTGTGTAGTTTCTTCATCGCATATTGTTGGTATAAATATAACGAATACTCTTAGCTAAAAACCAGCAAAGTGCTATTTATCAAATACTTATAATATATGCAATGCATTGTGAAAGCCCATAAAAATGCTTTAATTTGGTATACCGCATGATGCATTTGGTTGAGGAATGCGAAAGTTAATCGCGTGAGGAAAGACTAGCACTATTAAAATAAGTCCTTTGCTCGTTTTATATCTAGTACTGTTGAAAACTTTTTAAAATAAAAATGTGTTTTTGAAAGTGATAGCACTCATTTCCACAGTTTCAAAATGGCTACTCTAAACATTAAACTTCAAATTGTTGCTTTGAACATAAGTAAATATACTTTTCTGTAATCTAATGTTTCATAATTATATTGAAGTATCAGAAGTTGTTTGTGCAGTTAGAAAAGTTATCTCGGATTAAAAAGCTTGGTTCTTCATGCATCAGATGTTTTTACTTACAAAGCTCAGAATTGAGGAAAATTGAAAAAAATTAAAACTAAGAATGATATATGAACCAGCAATGAAAAAGTCAGAAACTTGAATTATTACTATATAAAGTCATAAATACCTTAGAATTATGTTATGGTAGAAGGATTAAAGATAGACCCAAATTAACCCAGATGGAAAAGATAAAGAAAGATATGGGAAATTTTGGGGCTTAGATTAGATGATGAAAAAGAGGTTGTACTGGAGCTAGCTTAACTCATTTTTGGTTATTCAAGGCACGCAAAATTGGAAGAATGATGATGATCATGATAATTCAGAAGACATTCAATTCACCTAAAAAGTGTTTTTCTATTTCTCTATTTAGCTAGAATACGACTAACTTGACAGTTGAGAATTAAGATTAACTAACTGTCAGGCCGCTATCTCACAATCTTCCTTACTATACAAGTGTGCCTTCTCAATGAAAACATCCAATCGTAGCTTATCCCTGAGTAAAAGACATCATATTGGCATTCATGAAGGAAAACGAGTGTACACTTTCTCACTTCCTTCTCCAAAAATGTGGACTTGTATGAAAAATTTAAGACAGAGAGAGACTAGTGCGAAGAAAAGCAACTGCTCGGAAGTGAACAAATGCATCTATGCTTAGATGCGAAAGAAACTTACTGATTAGGGTATACTGGAAGGAAAATATCATTTTCTACACTTTTCTTCAGTTTTTTGTATAAGGAAGCAATCAGGTTCTACACAAAATATTAAACGATAGCGTTGAAAGAGATTTATTTTATGTATATAAGCTAGGAATACCTGTATCAAAGAGGATTCAAGAGTGAAGGATGTGAAGTGTCTGATATTAGACGAAAGGATGTTTGTTTCTTGCGAAGAAAATGGATTATAGACAGTTTCGATATAATCTAATTAAATCACATCATCATCAAGATTAAGTATAAATGAAGCATTCCTTTTTACATGTTAATTTGTAGTTTAAAATGGATTGAAAAATTTGTGGAATGAGGAGAGAGTCTTGGCTTGATTCAAGAGAGTACTTCACCAATGCTAAACTCCACACTTCAGACAAAGGCAAGGAGTTCTAATGAAAGGCGTAAGCGAAACTGAATGAACCAAGTAAAATACAGCATATCGTATAAGGTGACTAAGTAACTTCAACAATAAAATTACACGTTATGTCATACTCACCGTTTGTTGCTGAAAAATAAACCCTTCAAATAGTTGAGCATTTTTTCAATAACTATGTAACATCATTAGTCAAATCTATTAAAATAATTTAGGTTTACTGCTTTTAAAACACTTCATGAAAAATGAAGCAAAATATCGTTATTTTAACTCTAAGTTGTATGCAAGCCCACTACCCTTACTATAATCCTACTACATTTCGTTAACTTCAATAATTTTCGATCCGTTTGGAATTTTTTTTATAAAATTCTATTTTGCTACGAATGAGTTAAACACATATTTGATTTTTAAAACATCAAAATTACAAAAGTGTGAAATGTGCTACATATTTATGTAGGAAAATTTCTATAAAAAAATAAATCTTTATATTTTTCTACATATAATTCTAACTTTATACTTAAAATTCTTGGGCAAGAAAATGAAAAATAAAAGTTCTAAATGAAATAATTTTTAGTATTATATCTCGCATAACACAAAGTTTTCCAAATATATCCTGTCCTAATTTTCCTCATCTCACTTCATTTACCCTATTATATTGAAGGATATTGAATTATAGGATTTAGGCAAAGATTTTATCACATTATATTTGTGTAGTGAGAAGAACTCAAAATAAAATATCAAGTTGCTCATGGAGTACAAGACATACTCAATTAACGATAACTAAAAACTAACACAAAAATATTTAGTTCGTTATCGTTAAACGAAAAATTAGGAAATCAGTTTTGTTAAAAAAATCGCGTGTGTTCCCAATATTTTAATGTTTATTGCAAAATTTCCTTTGGGCTAAACCACGGAATCGCTTTGAAATGAATAATTAAAATTTGGTCTACAGGAAATTCGAAAAAATAAATGCTAGATCAAATAAAATATATCTATCTATTATTTAATCAAGAATAATTAAAATAATAGGTTGGTTATATATACAACTTGATGCGTACATGAGTGATAATAAAAAACGTATTTTTACTAGGGGGATTGGAAAATTAACCCCCAGCCTCAAACAAGCCAGAATAACTGGAAAATTACGCGTGCTACGTACAAATCGCGGTATTTGGATTTCAAGCAATGTTTGTTAATTTTGAGTAAGTCTTCTACTCAAAACTTAGACAAGAGAGCCCATTTACTTATCAACACCTGACATGTGAACCATAACACCGACTCTAGCACCAATCCAAGTTTTCCAGAGCAGTTGGAAAGGAACTTAGAGATACAAAAGTCAAGTCTCGTCTTATACGTTGGTAAGGGGAATCGTGAGAATAGTACTGTTAATGGATTCCAGAGGACTAAGTGTGTTTGCACGAACGGTGAAAGGAGTTTGGGTAAGTGAGTTGGCATGTACGCTTCCTCGTATGTCGTTGCGTGCAACGAGCGCAATTCATTCCACCTGACCAAAATGTGCGAAATGTCGTAATATTCCGCGTGCACATCAGTCCACATCTCATCCAACTCTTTCTTGATTTTGTCTAAAAGGAAAAAAAGGAGACGAAGATGAAGAGAGGCATGGAGTGAGATTATTGTATGACAGACCCATCTCCTTGCAAAAGTGCATTCGGTCGGAGGTGATTTCTTCATCATCTGTTGAAAAGCCTTCTGCGTGATCTTGATCCCCACTCAAATCATTTTCCCGAGCTCTTCGCCTTCTTCCTCTAAGAAAAAAACATCAAAATGATTTGAGGAAATTGTCTTTTATCTAAAAAGGTGAGTATACAATAAACAGGTCAAGGCAAAATTAAAAATAAATGGTTTATTCTTGGAAGATAAAAATAAAGGCTTTTTACCATATGTTGTTTGTGAAATTAAATGCTAAACCAACTTGTGTCACTTTTAGACTTTAAAAATGGCATGACTTTCACTCGAAACAGTGCGGTCAAAAGTCAAAAAGACCAATTTCTAAAGGCTTAAATTATGTTTCAATTTTTCATTAAATCAATAAAGTCATTAATTTTTCATTTGATCAAAAAAATTCTTATTTTTATTTTGTTCAGTTTTAAAATGTTAACTCTTATTTGTGACTTTCTTTCTTCTTTTTTAACATTAATAGAGGGACAGTGGAAAAGAAAAAAAGAAAGTTAATCTCAAAATTTTGGTTTTCATAAAATAAGAATAACTGCAATTCGTAACTTCAAAATTCTGACACATTTAAAAAAGACACTTAAACTTTAAAAGACTTTTGAAGAGCGATCTCGTGATTTCATTTTAAATGGAATTATATGCGTAGCCAAGTTTGTTATAAAATACACGCATAACCTAATTTTGCTTTTAAAAACAAACATTAAATATTTCATGCATTACAAGTAAGAGTAAAACCATTTCTTTTTTAAAATTTAGCTCAGAGGTTCTGCTCCAAAATCTTTAATGACTGGAAACATTTCTTCCTAACTAAAAAAAGGCTTTTGAGAAAAGTTAGGGGTCGAAGCGCAGCCATGGCTTTTTCGGTGTTAAGGCGACCTTGGCCCAAGGATTTACATTTTCCTTAGGCTACGAGGAAACAGGGTGTTTCTTTCATGAAATGAATTGTCGGCAATGATTCCATTTGAAAGAGCAAGTAATAATGGATGTGTACCGACGAGCTTCTTTCTCAGCAGAGCGTCTTTTGGTCGCGTGATCGCATGCGTAGACTTTGTTTGACATGACTAAAGAAAAAATAAACGGATTTTACTACAAGGAATATAATTTTTTAAAAATTGGCAAAAAACCACTACCAAAGAATATATATCGACAAAGCATGACTAGGTCACACAACAAAGCTGTTTTCCTTGATGTGGTGGGATTATTAAAAAATGTTCTTAAACAAGCTTTCACAAATACGTGATATTTTTCAAATTTAAAGCCAGCATATAAAGTAAAAGATATTTTTCAGTTTTGTTTACAATGACTTTTTGTTTTTTTTAAATTAGCTTTTTATTCAATTCTAATCTAATCTTTTTTTTAAGAAAAAAATGATTTGGAAGAAAGTATGAAAAAATTTGTTTTGAAAGAAAGCGATGCTACCGACAGAAAGCTTTGGAGAGAACGGATCAAAGCCACGACCCCCAATAAGGGGATAAGATGAAGAAGAAGAAGAAGAAGAAGAAGACATTAAAATAATTACTATTTAAACATAAAATAATCATTAAAAAAATTTAATTTCTAGCTTTCTAAAAACAGTTTAAGCAAAATAAAATGTTAACTTTTAATTTTGACTTTTAATGATCTAAAAAAATGCAAAAGCAGAAAAATTGCTTTCAGTGACTTTTTCTTCTTCAAAAAAAATCGCCTTTTTCCCTTTTGTTCGCCCTGGGATTAGTCTCATGAGGTCACCTTAGAGCCATTTCTGTCATAAAGAGGATACTGGGAGGTAGTTGAAACAGATGGTCGACAAATATATTGACCAAATGTGCTGGCATTTTGCTGCAACATTACTACGTAATTGTTCAAGCGTAAAAATATAGAGTACTCTGAAGGCTATCAAATCCGATGCTCTATCTAAGCGAAAAACACGAGATGGCACTTTAGGCTCATAGACTCAGGCCCTTCGGGCAAAAATAGGGAGGGTATTGTGGAGATCAGAGCACGTCTACGATCAAGACCCGTTTACCACCTGTGCAGCGCACACATTATTCACGTGCATATAAGCTTTATGTGTTGCTTATGACTTTCTTTCTCCATTAGTAAGTTTTAGCCAGTTCACTTATGCTATGAGTGGGTGTATGACGAGGGAAGGTTGTTATATTTTGAAAAAGCTAGATTTGATCGCTGTATAGCAATGCAAATTGCAGCATAACCTCGAACATATATGAAGCTTTTTTTAGTTGTCCGCATCGCATCCAAGGGAAGAATATTCTTTTATAGCTGGACAGATGGTGAGGGTAATCAGAAACGGGAATCGAGCACAAACCATCTGGTTCGAGACCCTACGCTCCCAATACTAGGTCACCTGCCTCTTATTATTTCTATTTTATTTAATGGAAGAAAGATAACATATCAATTAACTTTTTTAAAAAAAAATTTTTTTTTAATTTATTTTAATCAATATTTAAAAGAAAGCGAAGTTAAACTCGACTCTAGAAATGATAAAGTTAATCAATATTTTCAATAAATACTTTTTTTATTCAATAAAAATTTCCCATAAATACAGTTTGGAATAAACGCCCTAAATATGCCTTAAACTTACAACCTAAAAATACAACTATTTCATGTTTATCTGCACTACACAATACTAAGCACAGTTTACTCTGGAAAAACCATTTTGAAAATGTCAACAAAGACCTAAACCAGCCATCCACGCCTCGCAGTCGTTACACTAATCATAACCCTTTCTCACCAAACAAACAAATACCCATATCCAGTACCGGAAATTGATTTAGCTTTCTTAGATTGAAAACTACATTTCTTCAATTCCTGAAAAGAAACTTCATCCTCCAAGAAATCTTTTAAACAGTGACTTTGCTGAAATTAAAACACTGTCTAAAAACAACCTCGTCACCATTCGTAAATCTGATAAAGGTGGTGAGTTATGTGCTCTAAATACTTCAACGTATAATACCCAAATTGAAACTTACTTATCAAAAATACATCACTATTTCAACACGTCACAAAACCAGTCTCTTTCACTAACTCAATCATTCAACAAGCCAACAAAATTAGTCGTGAATTACATGCTCACAACATCCTATCAACCTCAGAAATGTTTGACTTCCTCGTTTCAAACACACATCCCGCGTCCTTATACTGCCTTCCGAAGACACACAAAGATGAAATACAAAAACCTTTACGCCCCATTATTTCAGCAATCGGCACACCAATAGAAAAACTAAACTGGCTTGCCAACAAAGTCCTCTTAAGACTAAACAAACATATTCCTTACTCAATATCCAACACCAATGAGCTTTTGATAAAAATATTCCTACAATAGCCTTTATCACCTAATTCCACCTTATGTCGTTTGGATGTAACCGATCTATACAATTATATCCCTCTAAATTCACTTCCTGATCTTGCCACTGATGCACTCCTCAGCCACGCTCACAAAATTAACATTTCATCGTTTTCATGTGATAATTTATTCCTAATCAAGAAAATCCTCCAATTCACAATATTATTTGGCACAATAATCAACTCTACCTACAAGTTAACGGACTTCCAATGAGAGGTAAACTTTCGTCTATCCTCTCAAACTTATACTTGAACCAAATTGAAAACACACTCTCACTACATGCTCTTTTTCCCTCTTCAACATGGGCCAGATATGTAGATGACATATTTTTTATTTGGACCCATTCAGATTTAGAACTTAAAAGTTTCACCAAATATGCCAACTCTCTTGACCACAACATCAAATTCACTCTCGAAAAAGATAAAGAATGACTCAATTTCCTCGACATTCAATTTGAAAAAAACAATACTACATCATTATATACAAAACCAAGTCGAAAACCTATCACAATTGCTTTTTACTCAGCACATGACTTAAAAGTTAAAAAAAAGCCACTTTCCTTGGACATTTAAAAAGAATTAGCAATAAAAATAATACAAACTCTAAACTACAAGACGACATCAAATACATCTGCAACCTCTACTGGGATTTCATTCGATCTACCACGTAAACCACTATCCCAAAAATTTAATCTCACGTTGGCTTAAAAGTTTTCAACATGAAACTGATCCAGAAAGTTAGATCAAATTCCTCTTTTCTGACACACATAATGAATCACACAATCTCTCACCGCATATACTTCCTCTTTTTTTCTAGAATTGCTTAATTTCCACTCTTAAATATTCACCTACATTGGTGAATCCAAAAGACCCGCTATTACCAGGTTTAAAGAGCATCTACATGACGCTACCCATCACAGAATCAAGACACCATTGGGTTTACACTACTACATGAAACATCGCTAGATTGTACAAGCCAGCCTACATATGAAAATAATACAACATGAAGCCAAATATCTCTAGCGATGCTACATTGAACAACACTATATAAGTATTAGGGAGTAGATGGGGCAATTGGATGATCGGGAAAATACTGTAAGGGCTTGAATAACTCTAACACATTTGCGTATATATTAATTTACCGACTTGATAAAATGGAAAATTCATTCGATTCATCTTGCAGATCTTGTTGATTCCTTTGATAAAGTTTCTCTGATCGTTGCTTGGCAATTTTGTGCGTTCGAAGTTCCAAGCCATTGATATAATGTATCTAGGGGTAAAAAATTCAAAATGTAAAAACTTAAAAGTTGGCTTGTTGAATGATTGAGTTAGTGAAAGAGACTGGTTTGTGAGGTGTTGAAATAGTGATATATTTGATAAGTAAGTTTCAATTTGGGTATCATACGTTGAATTGTCTAAAGCACAGAACTCACCACCTTTATCAGATTTACGAATGGTGACGAGGTTGTTTTTAGACAGTGTTTTAATTTCAGCAAAGTCTCTATTTAAAAGATTTCTGGGGGGATGAAGTTTCTTTTCAGGAATTGAAGAAATGTAGTTTTCAATCTGTGAGAAAGATAAATCAATTTCCGGTACTGGATATGGGTATTTGTTGGTTTGGTGGAAAGAGATATGATTAGTGTAACGACTGCGAGGCGTGGATCTTTTTTGACATTTTCAAAATGGTTTTCCAGAGTAAACTGTGCTTAGTATTGTGTAGATAGTGTTGCGTGATTTTTAACCGTCGGTAAAAATTGAGAGTTGGTGGTGCGCATTTGAGTTGCGTTGGTGTTTTATGAAGTTGAGTGCTAAGAATTTGTGGTGGCATATGTGAGTTGAGTATGGGGTCTATTTCGATGGGTGAACTAGAGAGTATGGGTGTAGGTGTGGTAAAACTTGGTAGTGAATAAGTTGTGGCATATATTGTTCAAGAAGGGGATTGGAGGGGGGGGGGGGGGGGGGGGGGGGGGGTGGGTGGGGGGTGGGGGGGTGTGGGGGCTGGTGTAGAGTGGAAGGTAGTAAGATTTTTTTTAATTATGTTTTTCTTAAGGTTTAGGTGTAAGGGTAGAAGAGTATGTGTAAGAAGTTCAAGTTTTGCTGTAGAAGTAGTGTCAAATGCGTTTGTTATTGTGAGTAAGCAAAGGCGGTGTATTTTGTTGAGATGGGTCAGTGAATTTTGGAATTTGAGTGAGCTTCCCCAGGCAAGTGAGCCATATTGTATGACTGGAAGTATGATAGATATTTGGATGAAGACCCCACTTATATGAGATGGCTTTTTTTTAGAGAGAATGGGGTTGGTGAGAGTTTTGTGTATATGTTTTTGAGGTGGGGTGTAAATTTTAGATTAGATTAAAATGTAACGCCTAGATATTTTAAGTTTTGATTCAGGAGTGAGTGATGTTGATGTGTTTAGTTATTAGTGGTAAGAAAGGTGGAGTTATTCTTTTTCGTGTAGTTTGTTTGAGTTGAAGGAGACTTTGTAGTTGGTGGCCATTATTTGTATTTGTGTGATTAGATTCGCAGTGCGATTGATGTCGTTTAGTTGTAGTGTGTTTGAGAAGATGAATATGATGTCATCAGAGTAGCATTGGGCAAAGTCGGATTTTGAGTTGATAAAATTAAGAATGGAGTTGATGAGGATTAGCCATAGGATATCTGATAGGAACGTTGCAGAGTGGTAGAGTTAGTTTCTGAATGTATGTATTGTTGTTATGTAGTAGGGTGAGAATGCGCTTTTGAAGGTAGTTGTTTATGAATTTGATTATGTATGTAGGGTATTTTTTGTCGATGAGGTTGTTGATGATTGCAGGGTGCCATGCTGCGTTGAAAGCATTTTCGATATCAAGAAATGTGGTTGTTGCGATATTTTGGTTAATTAGTGTTTTTTCTAGGTAAAGGGTTAGGCGAGATAGGGCCAATTCGGTGTTTTTATTTGGTAAATATGCGAATGGATTCGGGTGTATTAGGTTATTTTTAAGGATGTAGTGGATCATGCGTTTTCGTAGAATTTTTTCAATGATTTTGCGTTGGGTTGGTAATAGAGAAATTGATCGCTGGGTTTTGATTGAATTGTGGTTTCGATTTGGTTTGGGGATTAGCACTAGTTAACATATTTTCCAAATATTTGGAAAATAGCTTAGTCTGAGGTAGGCGTTGAATATTTTGAGGAGATGAGGGTGTAGTATGTGGTATGCTTCCTTCACGTGTTTAATGGAGATGAAATCAAGGCTGCTAGAAGATTTGGTTTTCATGGAATCAATGGTTTTGTTTAGCTCTTTGATTGTAATTTCTGGGTGTGAGTTAATGGAGTTATTTAGTATGTATGTTTTTGTTTCCATTCTAATAAATGTATGGGTAATGTTGTCGGTTACATTAGTGTCGGCGGGTTGTATCATCATATGTGTAAAAGACGTTTTGGGAAGTTTAGCATTTGGAAAACGCCTTCTAGGCTGGAATGTCTTTAGATGCCATCTAAAGTCTAATGTGGAAAGACAAACTTCACAAATAAAGACAAAAATTGGAATCATTTCTGGTGGTTGTACGAGATTTGTCCAGGTTCCTCATACATCATGGACCAAACCTTTCAAGTTAGCATGTCAAGAGCAGTACGAAAAATGGAAGGCAACTGGTCACCAAGAATACACCAAAGGCGGTAATATGAAAACCCCATCAACGTTTTTGATCGTTTCTTGGATCAAGAAAGCACAATTCCAGTTGATGTGAAAAGCAAAAGCTTTAAAGTGGGTAATTTGTCAGATGATTTAGACCGCATGATCAATGTCTTTAAAAATGAAGCACCTTGGGGTGCCCAGCGAGATTAACTATTAGAAAAACTTGAGGACAATGATGCTATGAAGTGCCTTGATGTTGCCCGACATACTGAAGAGAACATTGAAGATGACGATGATACTGATGAAGTGTACAACTTTCTATAATCTAATATTTTTATACGAATTTCTCTTTTTTTGTAAATAGATACTTTTAGTTAAATGTTTTACAATAAAAACAATCTCCTTCTAGAGACATAAGACATTACTGAGTTTTGCAAGGATGGCTTAAGGATATCAAAAAGCGCCGGTTTTCGAATAAAGACCTGCCTCTAATAAGGGATTGGGCCACACTGCAGTTTTAACTAATGACCTTTTTAGTATATATTTAAATTCTTATGAATAAAATACAAATCATCTTACTTTCTCGTTTATACAATCCAAAATATCAGAAATGTAGGCATTGAACTGAGAGAAGAAAGCGTGCTTAGCATTTATGTCTTCATCATCCTCTATCATGTTCCGCATCAAAACTTCGGCATTGATTATTTGTTCTTGGAGATGATGACTTTGATTAAGTTTTGAATGAGTGTTATCGCGTAACTCCTGTAAACTAAGAAAAAGAATATACATATATATATTATTTAATATCGTAAAAAAATTGCAAAAATATAGGTAATAATAACTTATGTAACATCGTCTCCCCGAATGAGGTATGTCAAATCTTACATCTAGCAAAATATGAACTAATAGGTTTGAGATGAATCATCGTGGTATACAGGTTGGAGATGAACCATCGTAGTATACAGGTATATAGGTAATAACTTATATAGCATCGTCTCCCCGAATGATGTATATGAAATCTTACATCAACAAAATATGAACAGAAAGTTGAACATTGCCTTCCTAGTCATTTGTACATGGAATAGAAACCATCGTAGTATACAGTTTGGAGATGAACTCACCGTAGTCATACAGGTTGGAGATGATCAACGTCGTTACAGGTTATGAGATGAATCATCGTATTATATCAGGTTAAAGATGAATCATTGTAGTATATAGTTTGGAGATGAATCGTAAGTAGAATACTAAATTAAAAATAAACACTTTATTATTTTAGTAAACTTAAATGTAACATTATTGAATGTGAAGATAAAGTTGAACACTGTCTCCAAATTTAGTACCACTGGAAGAGATTACAGCCATTGTAGTATACAGTTTGGAGATGACAATCAATTTGTCAACCCGCGTTCAACCGTATTCAGTTTATGAGATTTATATGAAAGGTAAATTAGTTAAAAACAAAAAATTATATTGGTTCATCGAAGGAAGACTAAATCAAGAATGAACACTTTATTATTAGAATTTAAATGAACATTATTCAAATTTTAGATAAAATTATAGATTACGAAATGTCAAGACTACCACTGAAGAGAGGGTATCAGAAATTGTGGAAACCTTCGAAAAGAAGACGCTAATTTTAAAAAACAATGTCTCCCTATTTATTTATATAAAAAACTTTTCGTAGATAGTATGGAAAAAATACGAGGGTTTGTCTGCAATGTTCAATATTTTAAGGTTTTAGAACATTGGTTCCCAAACTGTGGGCCATGGCCCTCTGGGAGCCATAAAGCAAAATTTAAGGGGCCATAATCTGAGGCTATGCATAAATAAAACCAAAGGAGTTTAGCAGGTAGAAGCCTGTCGATAATCTGCATCATCACCCTTCACACTGAGTAGAATTGTCTCGCAACTAGAGCACTTAATTGTTACAATGTTATCAAATTTGTAAGATTCAAAGATTAAATCACATAGCGTAGGATTAATCCAGTGGATTTTCTATGCTTCCTTCTTTTTTTTGCTTATTCTTGAAACACCTTTTAGTAAAATGCCCTTTTTAATTAATCTTATGATTATAATTGTTAGATACTAGTAGACAGTCACGGTATTCACCGGCTATGATTGTTGTGGGGGCCATAGACAAGGATCATGTATGAAAAGTGGCTAACGATCAGAAAAAATTTGGGAACCACTGTTTTAGAAGATATATATATATTTTTTATATTTAACCCGAATTCTACTATGGCGTAAATTTTAAAAATAAAATGATAAAGCAAGGGCAAAAGAACATTTTTTTATATCGTATGAATATAAATTTTGGGCTAAAGTCTCTTTTAATGTTAATAATGGAATTAGGTTTACACGCATGAATTGTAAAAATAAACTTTTTATACTTTTTTTCAAGTCTATTTTCAATTTGGTGAAGTGAAGTGTGTTGTTGCTCTTGGTCCAAAGACAAGAGCATCTTGTCCAGCATTTCACTTTGCGACTGATGCAGAACTTTATTGACTTCATCCACACCACAATCACTCTCGTATTTTCGCTGTGTAGCATATGATATAGCAGCGGCTTTAAGAGCTTGCAGTCGAGATTCATCATTTAAAACGGAGTCATTACAAGTCAACGGTGAGGCAACGAGGAAGCCTTGCACGTTTGAAACGGTAGATGAAGTCGACAAAGCAAAATCATATGGCATCTAAGTAAGTGTAATGCATACGTATTGAAAACGAGCAAGAAACATATAAATGTTTACACTTTCTTAGCCCAGCCCCCCCCCCCCTCCTTAGAATCAGCTTTCCTGCACCCTGTGTTTAGAAAATAGCAAGCTGGCAGGCTATCAGTGTCGACTAGTCATGCTTTACCATAGGCATATAATTAAGTCTGTGCGGTGATTTTTGTTTTATTTTTGTTCATTCAAGAATAAAAGTATATATTAAATAAATTTGGTTGGGAAAAACTTTTAAAAATAACATTTAAATTTAAAGTTTCATGAATAAATTTAAAACTAAATTTCTGAAATAAATAAAAAAAAATTCAGATCTCCTTGTTGCGTTTTAAAATTCGTCTATTATTATACTTAATCAATGCATCAATGAATTTCTTTTTTCCATCGATTTTTTGCAACAAATGTTATTTAATTGAAATTAAGGCTAAGTTAGCAAGCCTTTCTTCTCTTTGAGTGTTTTCAAGATAGCTTTTAGATCGTGTAAAAGAAGAAAACGAACGCACAACATTTTCTGTTTGAAATGGAAAAGTTCAAACGAAATTTTAAACCAGTAAACTTCATTTAAATTAACGTGAATCGCATTTTAGCCAAATAATTCAAATAATCTAAGCCTAAAATCTATGCTAATTTTTCTTAGCAAATATTCTAAGAATGCGGTATAAACGCCGTTTCAGTGACACATGTGCATCCAAGTATCATCATAATGGTGCCCGTGAAACATAACTGATAGTATAGATTTCAAATTCTCTACGGGGCAGTTTTTTAATGACCGGAAACAATTTAGGAATTTGTCATGGGCAGTGTTACACCAAAGGCCTTCACCCAAACGCTACCTCATTATATGGAAAATAATGGCTGAAAGAATTTAATGTCAAATTGGCTATAATTCATGTTTTAAATATAAAACATGTGAATCGGTGAAAATGATAGAATTTTGAGCAATAAGATATGAGATTTTTGCTTAGTTGATTCAAATAGTGACCATTTTTTCAAAAAAAAAAGTATACCATAATTGCTTAGTTTTACTGTAATTTGATCGTTTAAAACAAAAAAATTATTCAAAATTTTTTATCCAATAATATCAAAAGAATTTAAAAATGTTTTAGTTTTTTTCAATGTTCCGTTTTGCTTCAATAACTGTTTTTAAGGATTAAAATCATCATCAATTTTGTTTAGTGAACAAAACAGTAAATTAACCGTTTTTTTTAAATTAACATAATGAAATGTGTTTCATATCTCGTATAAATAAATATTTTTCTTCCAAAAACTTCTTCCTTATAATAAAATATAAACAATATAATCTAACTAAAAAACCTACGTACTGTTTCGTTTGCGCTCTTTTTTGTTTCATGGTGTAGTATGGGCATCGAGTTAAATTGATTCTTTTTAAATGGAAGATGATTTTTCATTATTTGAAAACATGTTAAATTTGATCATATACAATATTTAACCTTTTGAGCGCCAGAAAAAACAAATGTCTGCCTACTCTTTTGATAAAATTTCTATGACAACATCATCATCATTTACAGCCGTAATTAGTCCCAGTTAGATGGAGTGAGCCGGGTCACCAATGGATAATAATATTAACAACACCGATTCACATGAACTCAATTTAGTGACTCCAGTAGAGCCTGTTTTTTTCATCCCCAAGTCTGAGTCCTAAACTTATCATATCTTTCTTTATATTTTCCGTCAACGTCATTTTGGGTCTACCTTTCACTTTTCTATTAAAACTTAGTTCTGAAGCATTCTTTATAAGTTCGCCGCTGTTATGCTTCGAGAAACGATCTAAGTATTTTATAACTCTAATGAAATTTCTATGACGATGGGATCAATGGGATAAAGTGAGAGGAGATTCATGAAGAAAAATCGTAGGTCTATTTTTCAAATGAGTTTTTATAAAACTTATAACAGAATATTTTAATTTGATGGAACACACGCGTTCCATTTGCCCTGAAAAGGATGAAAAGAGGGAAATAATGTGAAAAATAAAGTGTATGCAAGACAAACCTTTTTCATATGAGGAACATTGATTCCTTTTCGCATTTGTTCTTGTTCCCATTTTGCCAATTCTTCATCGGATTCATTCTCATCATCAACACTTTCAACATCAATAACCTTGTCGTCTAGAAAAAGAACAAACGTTTAATCCTTCAGATTCTTCAAGATAAAGATGAAGAAAAAACTAGAAGGTCTCCACAAACCTGCAGATATTATATACCGTAAACAATCGTGTTTAATCCGCAAAACCTGGATAATCTGCATCCCAATCATAAGCTATTATTTTCAGGAACATACCTGCATGGGTGGATAATCCGCCAGTAAAACTTTAGATTAATTAATTTTTTTTAATGTTTTGATCGGTGATTTGGCGATTAATTTTTTGATTAATATTCATTATAGTCAATTTTTTTTTCTGGTTAAATTTTGTTTAGGTAGATCAATAATAATAATTTCGTGATCTGAGATATCAGTTGTTAACAGCAAGTTCAAACTCCTGATAGTCAATTAATTCGGGTAAAAAAGTGAAGACTAAACGCGAGCGTTTAAATTACAGATGCTCATTACTGCAAGGCGAACAAAAGTAAATAAAATCAACTTTTCATTAAAAAAAAAAAAGTCACTGTAAAACAATTTTAAACTGGTTTTAACTATATTTTCTTCTGTTTTTGAATTTTTAAAGTCAATAAAGACAATAAAAATATCTTTTGAGTAAATAAAAAAGCAAAAATTTGATTTTGTGTAAAACTGTTTTAGAGAACTAAAAATTAAAATATTTTCAATGATCATTTCATGTTTAAATAGTAATCAATCATTCATTCAAAACGTGAATAAATAAGTGATTAAGCTATTGTTAACTTTTAAGTCTAAAACTCTTACTCTAAATATTCGTATAATTTTAGTATGATAATTAAAAATGTTCGTTCGTAATAGAAGACTAATGAAAATTTGTTCAAAAAAGTTTTTTTTGGATCAAAGTGAGTTGCTCTCCAGAGTGACCTTACCAAGGGTAGAGAAAAGGGGGAAATTCTTAATTGGTAATAAAAAAATAATTTTCATCTTATAAAATATATTAGTAGGAGGTCACCCCTTGGGGTGAGAGACTTCATTCCAGAGGGTGTGAGAAGAGTTCTTCTTAATCAAAAGTCAATGATAATTTCTTTTGCAATGAATATTGATAAAAAGACTTCTTTGAACTTATTTACCTAAATAACTGATTGTGTTATGTTAACCTTGTTTTAGGATTTGCAAAAGCCTCAGTGAAACTTGAGTCAAAGCTCGGTGAATTTTTTTTGTGTTTTTGTCAAAGCTCTGTGAAACTTCTTCTTCTTCAAGTTTGATTCCTAGTGTTTGTCAAGAAATTGTGGCTCATTTAGAAGTATTGTCGACGTCATTTGAAGGTATTTTGATGTAGGGAAGCTGGAAACTTTTGAAAAATAGATAATGAATCAATAAACCATCAATTTAGATAAAATGTCAGATAATGGAGAGCTGAAAGATCTTATAGAACTAACATTTAAATTGTGCTCTTGAAAGGCGATTTGAGAGTAAAACTTCAGAGTATTGGTGCTTCTGCTATCGTTATTTTTCCAAGACTTTGTGAAACTCAATTAGCTGGATTCATTCCTTTTGCGACAACATATTTATGCCAGTCAGGATTTAGCACTCTTTTCTCAATTAAGACAAAATCTAGAAATCGCTTGAATGGACAGGCAGACATGTGTTTTGTAACCGGCCACTTTTCAAAAACTCACAATGGAGAAACAGGAAAAAAGAGATATTGAATTGGAAAAGATTAACAAAATTTTAGAAGTTAGCCTTTTCATTTTATTATTTTGTACATATTTCTGGAAAGTGATTCTTTTTTGTAAAGTATATTCAAATGTTAATCTGTTTTTCGTCCATATGTTTGGTTTTTTATATATTAAAAAATTTTAATTACTTTCTGCACGTTTGAAAGCTAGTTCTTAATTATACTATTTTGTATATATTCCAAGAAAGAGTTATTATTTTTGTAAGGATAATTCAAATATTAATTTTTGATATGTTTCTTTTCTACATGTTTGATTTTTGTTTACACATTAAACTAGAAACTGAAATAGATCTTTTCTTTGGATAAAATTGTAGTATGAATTCACATCCTTTATTCTTGCACAAAGTATAAATTGTAGGGGGTGCGAAGGCGGAGAAAAATTTTTAGGGGTAAGAGAGTAAAAAAAAGTTGGAAATCACTGGTCTAGACTCAAGACTGAGCATAAATTAAAAGTTTTCCATTTTCACAAGGTTGTATCAAGAGATGAGTGTGTTCAAATACTTCAAATATCTTGAGGCTTGAAGCAAATTTGCAAAGATTGACATTTGGTAGCAGAAGCTAACAGAATAAAGAGCTTTTAGATATCTAGACGCATTGCTATTAACCGAATTTATATTCAAGATAATAAATGCATTAAAATTAATAATTAAATCAGTACTTGCAGAAACGTCAACTGCTTTGTAATTATTTTCGACGAAGTGTTCCTCATTTTCATCGCTGCAATCGTTTTCATCATCTCTGAAATAGATACAAATAATATAGAATTGATAAATAAAATGATAGAGGGAATAGAAGCTGCAAAAGCTTTGGCAAAATATCTTACGCTAAATAAACATATAAATAAACTTGACTGAAGATTTGCACTATACATACATATAATCAGAACACAAAAGACACTTAGGTTCCTCTTCGCCAGCAGTGTAATAAAAATAAATTTCAAGTATGAGTCGTCATATTTCATTTTAAAAGCCATTAAGAAAAATGCACATTAATATCTAAAAAATCAGGCCTGGAGAGCAAGGAGTAACAGTTAAAATATTTTAACTATAATTAAATAATAAATTATTTATTCTTTTAAATGTGACTTATTGGCAAAAATAGGAAATGACCCAATGTGGTTAAACTCTTTGTATATTTATAATCTTTTTTTTATTAATTTCCGATTCATTTCATAAATCAGATTTTGAGCTATATGATTGATCAGAGGCAGTAATGTAGTCAGGAATTTGAAGAAGTCCATAAATTTTTCTGCAGAGCAAATATTTTTTGTAACACATTTCAATGTAACAACTATAATTTAAAAGCTTAAGAGATTTATCCCTATTGATCACTGTACTTCAAAGATTCATATTTATGACATATATAACCTTTGTTGAGAATCTGCTATAATGCCTGAGGTAAATCTGTGAGAAAGGATATGCTGTCGTAGTGTCAAGAATGTGACTACTGAGTATCGTTCTTGATGAACTGCGGGCGCTGAATAGTCGGTCTTTGTGTTGCTAAATAAGTGGGAGGTGTGGTCAAAAAGATTTAGGAG